>OZ024757.1:12356782-12519282 GCA_964016885.1 Eledone cirrhosa | reverse complement strand
ATATATATATATATATATATATATATATATATATATATTTATTAAAATAACAGATTTTTTTATATATATTTTCCTTATCGAGCCCTCTTTGGATTTTAGTCTTCAATTTTATTATTATTACTATATATATATATATATATATATATATATATATATATATATATATATATATATATATATATATATATATATATATATATATATATATATATATATATATATATAAGAGAGTATTGAAGTTTGCTTGAAGCATTAATAATAAGATATATTTTCTTTAGGTCGTTTTGGAAGCCTCAACAATGCAGATGGGTAATTCTCCGGGTAACAAGATCCGGTGGTGAAGAGAGAGATGTAAGTGAATGTAGAATGAGATGTATAGTGTGTAGAAGAACGTAAGAAAGAGCGTAAAAAATAAAAATAATAACACGAGATAGAGTTACCTTGGGAGAGATTTAATTGTCCCTATATTTTGGATTCACATCCATCAACTGGGGGGTTTTCCGGGGGGGGGGGGGTTATCTGTCGGATAGGTCCGATACGTGTCCTCCGGATAGGTGCGATACTGGTCGGACGCCATGCTTTCCAGCATAGTTACGTCCCTTAACAGTCTGAGTTCAAATCCCGCCGAGGTTAACGTTGCCTTTCATCTTTACGGGGTCGATAAAATAAAGTACCAGTAATGGCCTTGTGCCTAAAGTAGAAACAATTAATCAGTAGTATTAATTTTCAATGCTTCAGTTCACATGTATATAGACGGTTGGTCAATCAGGTTTGGCAAGTAGTTTACTGATCAATGATCAATTGCTTAGATATATACACATATTATGTATTGCTAGGAGTTGTCTTCCTGTTTCTTCTACAACAACTACAGCGGTACGCGATGGGGCCCACCCACAGCCCCGGCGGACAGAATGGAGAAGGCGAGGTAGACGCGCTGGAAGAGCCACTCCAACTCGCGGGGCTCACACCTGCGGCTGGCCAGCTCAGCGCCTATGGTGGTGAGTAAGGAGGTATCCCTGGGGCCGAGGACACCAGAGGCCTCCACTGCCAGGGGTACGACCGCAAACCTGTCGGAGAGCGACCGGTATTTGAGGAGTTTGGCCCCCTCAGCCTGACGTGCAGCAGAACCTGGGTCAGTTGCAGACTGCACCGGGTTGCGGCTGCAGAAAGTGTCGGTGCAAGTGGCATCCCAGACGAGGGTTTTGCCACCGCGGAACGGGAAGATGGTCATGCCATCTGGCCTTTTGCCGTCCCCTCGATCCAGCCCCACCGGTTCGAGCTGGGAAGGGAAGCCTGCAGCGTCCAAGCCATGCTTAATGACCTCGTTGAGGGAAGTATGGCGTGGAATACGGCCGGCACTGTGGCGACAGGAAAGCGGGTGGAGGCCGAAATAGTCCACGGTGGAACCGCAGTGACTTAGGTGTGGCTGGCAGATCCGGAAGCCGAGCTTCAGGGAAACACCGATTCGCAGGCTATGGTTGTCTAGCTGCGTGCCAGTGGCGAAGGAAGGCAGAGCATGGAGCCAGGCACCACTGTGGGGTTTGGAGACCGCACGAAAACAAGCAAGGCGGTGCTGGTCGAGCTGGCGCGTGAGCCTGTCTGAAGCCAGGCTGCACTTGATGGCATCCCATGTGCGTTGGGGGGACTTGACGTCAACAGGGGAATAAGGAGGAGGGACGTCTACTGGGCTAAGTCCCAGCCGGTCCGACGTCTCACAGGCGGCCACACGTTCTCTGAATACAGAGGGTTCTGTTGTGTTTTGAAGAACTCTGCTGACGAGGACGCGGCACGAGGTTACCGACGAAAGATACGCCGGCAAAGCTAGTGAGATCGGGGACTGGAGGCGAAGGCCACCATACCTGACCGGTAAAGTGGCCTGTTGCCACCCTATGTCGTCAAACTTGACGGTGCATATCCCCTCGGTTGCTGCTCGGATACAAGTATCGAGGTCAGCGAGAAGAGATGTCTGGGTGTATCATGGAGTGCTGCGGAGTGTATAGAGCGGCTTCGGCATGGCGAAGCAGTTCCTCAGCAGAAAGAGAGCTGGGTGGCCGTCAATCAAGCCCAGTCGGCTCGTGAGAGTCTGGAGCTTTTGAAGCCTGGACCTGATGGTGCAGCGGATGGCCGGCGGGTGGATCGGTGACCTGAGTATGAGGACATCCTCTTTAGGGGGTCACCTGAACCTGGGCGAGAATGGACCGCACGTCCAAGACGGAGGCTGCAAAGCTCCCAGCATCGAGGCTGACGTTCACCACTTCCGACTTGGCTGAGTTGACCTGGAGGCCGATTCCCGCCAGGGCAGGAATCACCAATTGAAGGTCTTTGCAGACTGTCCGTACGGGCCCGCCCAACGTAGCATCATCCAGATACCAAACGTTGAGAGGGGCCGTGATACTCCGGGCGATGTGGTCAACACCAAGGGCGAACAGGAGGGGTCCCAAAGGGTCGCCCTGTTGGACCCCCAGTAGCCGAGGGTATGACCGTATCAGCAGCTAGGAGCATGCTCGGGGCTCCATATGACAGGTAGGCCAGTGGCTAGGCAGAGGGGGCTCGGCTGAGGCAGGCCTGGAGCAGATGATCCCAGCGTAAAGAGTTGAAGGCATTCCTCATGTCAAGCTTGACAATGAGGTGCCTGGAGTCCCTGGATGCCGGTACCGATGGGCAGCTGCTGAAGAACTGCCTGATTGCATGAGAGGCTCTCTCACAGCCACCGGACACGCCGACACCCAGTTGCACCGGAATAAACTCCTCACCCAGTTCGAGTGTGACGGACTTGCAGATCACCTTGGCAGCCAGCCTCCGGAAGACATTGCCCACAGCAATGGGGCGTATGCCACCCTCTTTCTTCCTGAAAGAGGTGAGGCTGGCCGAAAAAAAAGGCCTCGAGCGTAAGGGTCGAGAGCACCATGAATGAGCCTATTGGTGAGCGTCACAATTGCATTCAGAAGGCGGCGCCCGGCCTCAGCGGAGAGGGGGGATGTCAACTCCTTGAGGTGGCCTGGTCGGAGACCATCAACACCTCCGCAGCTGCTAGCTGGGAAGGACCTGGTGGCGGGCATGATATCTGCATCAGTAGCCACAAGGAGCAAGTGGGGGTCGGGTGGGGGTATGGGTCTGAGATCAGTGGGTGGCTCAGGGTGTTTGAGCCGCAGAGCAGCCAGGACCCCCTCGGTGGGTTGGGGGACAGTGTCCTCTGAGGCAACAACTCTGACTGCGGCCGAGACATCACCCATGATAAGCTTTGCGTTTACCTGGTCACGCAAACGCTTGGCGCTGGCCTCGGGGGTGGAGGAGAGGGGGTAGCTGAGGTTGGGGTGTGTGGCGTACCTGGGCACGCTTGGGATGGGCGCTCGCCCAAATGACGAGACATTGGCCTTGACGAAGGCTGCTGTTAACCGGTCAGCGCCAGAGCTGGGGATCCCGAGGGCGAATGGGACGAAATAGAACAGCCGCTCCCTACCACTGGCTCGATTGGAGTCCTTGTAATGGAACTCTTAATAGACACAATTGTAAAGTAAGAATAGATATAACAGTGTAAGACTGATGTCGGGGAGAGAAAATTGTGTATATATATATTTATATATACACAATTCTATGATGGCAATTTGTGGAGGGAAGGGGTAGCTAAACCTGCAAGTAGGAGAAAGAGGGAGAGGGGGTGGATGGGTCTCCTCCACCCCTCCTTATATATATATATAACGGAAGAAATGTGGTAAGGAACCAGGTGGACCATAACGCACCAAAGTACTCAATACTTAGGGTAGTAGAGTGGGTAATAGGAACGAGTAGGACCCCGACGGCTGAGTTCAAGCCGTTTCGACGGCTAATTCTGGACTAAATGAAAATTTTTATCCTGGTATTTGAATAGCCGAGCTTCTCAAGGGGTAATTCCATATATGGTTAAAGTGATTGTCACAGGGATTGGTCAACAGTTTGTAGTTGAGACAACAATTCTATGATGGCAATTTGTGGAGGGAAGGGGTAGCTAAACCTGCAAGTAGGAGAAAGAGGGAGAGGGGGTGGATGGGTCTCCTCCACCCCTCCTTGTGACAATCACTTTTACCATATATGGAATTACCCCTTGAGAAGCTCGGCTATTCAAATACCAGGATAAAAATTTTCATTTAGTCCAGAATTAGCCGTCGAAACGGCTTGAGCTCAGCCGTCGGGGTCCTACTCGTTCCTATATATATATATATATATATATATAATTGTTACACAAGAGATATAATTAGATTAATTAAAGTTATAATGGTTTCTTATTTAGGCACAAGGCCTGCAATGGGGGGGGGGGTCTATTAAAGCGACCCCAGTGCGTGACTGGTACTTTATTTTATCGACCGCGTAAGGATGAAAGGCAAAGTTAACCTCGGCAGGATTTGAACTCAGACCAAATAATGATTTCATTTATTGGCCACAAGGGCCGACTCTCAGACCAAATAATAAAGACAGTCATGATAACAATAACCTGAAATATAGGATTACGTCGAGTGCTCTCCCTAATATTACATCAAGGTTGACTATACGGAATGACCAGTTCTATCCAGTGGTGAACCAACAAACCTAAATGTATATATATATATATATATATATATATATATATATATATATATATACACACACACACAAGAGGGAGAATGATATTCTGACGGTCTTCCAGTTTATTCCGAAGTGTGTACAAAAGATTTGCTGTTGATTGTATAACTAAAGTTTGGAGATTTAAAACAAAAAACTAAGTTGTAATGGATAATATCACTGCTATTTCTAGCAGTTAGAGAGACTACGTAGAGGTTTTCTTATTGATGTATAATTGATATTTTACTGAGTGATACTTTCTGATTTACAATCAATTAAATACGATCAGAACCGTGTCTGAAGGTATTAAATTATATCTGGGACTTTTAACGAATGACACCGGTACGAGAGTTGAATAATTCGCAAGGACACCGAGTACCTGCTGTCTTCATTATAACTTTAATTAATCTAATTATATCTTGTGTAACAATTATATATATACACAATTTTCTTTCCCCGACATCAGTCTTACACTGTCATATCTATTCTTACTTTACAATTGTGTCTACTAAGAGTTCCATTACAATCTGTAGTAGTAAAACTACTATTTCACCAGAACATCTGCTATCAGTCATTTATAGACAATATATATATTTTAGACCACATATCAACCTAATATATATATATATTTCCTATCAAATCTGTAGCTAAAGACATAAAGTCAGCCTCACTACTTCATTCTGACGAGATATCAATTTATGACTAAAGATGAAGAAAATACACCAACGTTAATGTGAAATAAAGCTGATAACATCTTTGAAACTTCTAATTTGATAACAAAGAGATTATTTCTTTGGTTGTTTAGTAACAACTAACAACACAACACATTGATTATATGTGAAGGAGGTAAGTTGACAAAGATTTACTTAATGTATATATTAATGTATGTAAATAATATAATTATGTGAACCCTACAACGACCCAGTAATTATATACAAGTGAAAATATATATAACAAATTAGAAAAATATATTTCTTCCTCCACTTATATAGAAAAAACACTTCCAAACTGAAATGTTGATGTGATATTTTTCAATCAGCAGATTCCACTGTTACATGTGATATAAAATATATTGTTATCATGACTGTCTTTATTATTTAAAATACCTCCGTCTATTTAATTATCTTGTTCACTACCTTCCATTATAAAATATTTTTTTTATATTTAGGTGTACCTTGTTATTGCTTTAAGTAAATTAAAGATATTTTTATTATTTAAATTACCTCCGTCTATTTAATTATGTGGTTCACTACCTTACATTATAAAATATATTCTATATTTAGCTGTACCTTGTTGATGTTTCAGGGAAGTTTTGTTCGTTTTAGTCTAAATCTGTTTTGATTTAATTTACTTCATCTACATCATCATAGTTTTACGTCCGTTTTTTAGTCCTGGCATGGGTTGGATGGGTCCTTTTAAGCACAACACCTCCCCACTCGCTTGTTCCTTCGTTATTTTCTCTGTGAGTCTCAGCAATTTGAGATCAGCTCTCACCACATCAACCCTGGTCTTCCTTGGTCTACCTCTAGTATGGTTTCCCTCCTCTGGTATTCTGTGGCACTTCTTTAACCAGTGATCACCATCCATGCATATCACATATCCCTACCAATGCAGTCTTCTCTCTTGCACACCATCGTTTTCCTCTGAAGTCCAATTTCTTCCTAAATTTATCCAAGCTCTGTCTTCCTCTCACATTCACTAGATAGCAGAAGCTATCATTGTGTACAGTTTATGCCTACTCCTTTCCTACATATGCAGTAGGCTCACTTATTCTGTAGTTCTTTTATGGAGTCAGCTATAAGGACCAGTCTTAAACCCATTGGTTATGGCCTGGAGAACTATGAAGAACAGCAGTGGGTTGTGAACTGAACCATGATGAACACCTACCTGTACATTGAATTCCTCACTAAACTCACTTCCTACTCTCACTTTACTGACAGCTCCTCTGTACATGGCTTGCACTGCTCTCACAAGCCATTCTTCTACACCTAAATTTCTGAAGGACCAGCAGATAACAGAGTGAGGTACTCTGTCAAAGGCCTTTTCTAGATCTACAAAAGCTAAATAAAGCAACTTAATCTTGGCTAGGAACCTCTCTTGTAGTTGTGTCACTAACAAGTTTCATCAGTAATTCCAAAGAGAATGTCAATTATATGTATATGTGTGTTGAACAATGAACATAAAACAAAAGACTACCTTGAGGAGAAAAATGTGGAAGTTGAAGGACCCCACAGCCAGTCACAAATTTAAAAGCTTATTACTTGATGCTTTTGACAGTAAGAAAGAGCAATTAGAGACATACAATATAGAGGAACAGTGGGAGTTTTTGAAAGTGAACCTGCTGAAAGCGACGGATGAAATCTGTGACTGGAGCAGACCTGTAGGCAGGAGGAGAGTAACTTGGTGGTGGAACAGTAAGGTGGAGGAGACAATCAAGGCCAAAAAGCAGACTTGGAAAGTATGGCAGGATGGGGTTAATAGAGAGCACTATCAAGTTGTCAGGAGACAAGTGTACCTTGCAAAAAGGGAAGCAGAGGATAGAAAGATCAAGCATTTTCTACAACAAGAGGACCAAAAACGTGAGGTGTTCAGGATTGCTAGGCAAGGAAAATCATGATATTGTCGGGGAGAAGTGAGTCCGTAATGATAATGGTGTACTTGCCCTCACTGATACTGATAAGAAGATAGCTTGGAAGTGTCACTACGAGAGGCTCCTAAATGAGGACAATAACTGGGAAAAAGATAGTCTGCCCCAAATCGATCCAATAGAGGGACCAGCATTGCAAGTTAAAGGTAGTATAATAAGTAAGGCAATCAAAGATATGAACACAGGCAAGGCAGCTGGGCCTTCGGAGATAGTTGGTGAGATGTTGAAGGCATCTGGTATGGTGGGGCACACTATAGTCATCCAGTTAGTAAACCAAGTAATACAGAATGGGGTCATACCAAAGGACTGGTGTAGCAGTCATTAACTGTAAAGGGGATGCTCTAGATAGGGGAAACTATAGAGGCATTAAGTTAGTTGACCAGGTCATCAAGGTCACAGAGAGCGAATTGATCTAGATGAAATGCAGTTTGAGTTTGTGTCGGGTAAAAGTACCACAGACGCTCTTTTCCTTGTACGACAACTACAGGAGAAGTACCTAGATAAAAGTAAACCCCTCTACTGAGCTTTTGTAGACCTGGAGAAAGCCTTTGACAGAGTCCCCCGCTCCATTATCTGGTGGGCTCTTAGAAAACTAGGTGTAGATGAATCGCTTATGAGAGCTATATAAGCCATGTATATATGTATATATATATATATGTATATATATACAAATGTATATATATATGTATATATATAAATGTATATGTATATATGTATATATATATGTACGTATATATGTATATATATATGTATGTATCATCTTCGTTTAACGTCCATTTTCCACGCTAGCATGGGTTAGACGGGAGTTGTCCCACTTGAGGCAAGGTTGGTCAGGTGACTGTGTCTCACTCATATAGGACTATCTGGCAGGTTTTCTACGGCTGGATGCCCTTCCTAACACCAACCACATTTACAGTGTGGAACTGGGAACTTTTTACCGTGTTACCTACACGGCCACATTACAGCATGGACTGTGTGTTTTTTTTATACCTACACTATCTCGATCTCATTCTCTCATTTATTTGGACTGGATGTTGTGATAGCAACTTTATAGAGAGAGGGTGGTGTTGGTGGGAGTGGGAGGATAGGGTAGGGGTAGTGGATTGGGGTGTATATTTGGTTAAGAGGTGCCTACTGATTGTAGGTTTCGCTTTGTAGATAGGGAAGGCGGGTCTTCTGTATTACTGCGTAGCGCCAAGGATCTCGTTCCAGTGACATTGTCTTAGAGAGGTGCAAGTGTGTAATGTCGGAATTTATCAGATCGTCACAGGTTTTTCTGGGTCTATCTACTCCGTAACTACCATCAATTTTGATCACCCTGCACATTTTTATGCAGCTGTCGTCTTACATGCGCATCACGTGGCCATACCAACGTAGTATTCTCTTGAGTAAACAGCATCTGATCCCTCTTATTCCTAATTTCTCACTTAGTTCATTTATGCTTTGCCGTTCACGTATATTACTATTACACATCCAACGGAGCATGCATGCTTTGTTCCTTTCCAGTCTACGCAGGTCCTCTGCACTTAATGCCCGTGTCTCACTGCCATGTAGCATTGCTGTTCATATACAAGCATCATACAATATGCCTTTCATTTTTAGAGAAAAACCTTTAGCGGCCAACAGTGGTATAAGCTCTCTGAACTCTTTCCATCCCGTTCTGACTCTGGCTACTGTACTTTCAGAGCACCCTCCACCACTACTGATTTCGTCCCCCAGGTAACGGAAAGTGTCTACTATTTCTATAGAACCATCTGGGCAATAGAAGGAGCTAGTATCCTGTGGACACTTGCTACTTATTGCACCTGAGCATTGGCCACATATAAAGTCTATGTTCTTAGATAGTTTACCTGTGATCCCACTACATCTTTTATGTACCCATACTTTGCATTTGGGACATAAAATGGAATTTCTGCCTACTCCTTTCCTACACACTGAGCATGGCCATTTCCCTGAGGGGACCTGCGCCTTATTTTCCTTTCTACAAATAAGTACTTTAGTCTTAGACATATATATATGTGTATATATATATATAGACATATATATATGGATATATATATGTGGATCAGTTTATGAAAGGGTTAAACTAGATGAGATGCAGTTTGGTTTTGTGCCTGGGAAAAGTACAACAGATGCCCTCTTCTTGGTGAGACAATTACAAGAGAGGTTCTTAGAGATGAATAAGCCACTATACTCTATACTTAGCCTTTGTTGACCTAGAGAAGGCCTTTGATAGGGTACCCCGATCTGTCATGGTGGTCCCTAAGGAAACTAGGTGTTGAGGAATGGCTTGTGAGGACAGTGCCAACTTTGTACAGAGGTACTCTCAGTAAAGTCAGGGTAGGAATGGAGTTTAGTGAGGAATTCCAGATACAAGTAGGAGTACATCAAGGTTCGGTCCTCAGCCCGCTCTTGTTCATTATAGTCCTCCAAGCCATAACAGAGGAGTTTAAGACTGGCTGTCCATGGGAACTTCTCTATACTGATGATCTGGTTCTTATAGCAGAATCAGTAGAGGAGTTAGAGAATAAATTCTGGCTATGGAAACAGCAGTTGGAAGCAAGAGGACTGAGAGTGAACCTAGATAAGACAAAAGTGTTGATGAGTAGAAAAGAGGACAAAACTCTGATTCCATCAGGGAAATGGCCATGTTCGATATGCAGAAAAGGAACTGGCATAAATTCTATAAAATGCACACAATGCATATCTGGGTACACAAGAGATGTAGCGGGTTATCAGGCAAACTAACAGGTAGGGAGAAATACGTAGACAGTGATAGACACATTTTTCAAATGCAGGCGGGTGCTATAGAAGTGGTGGATAGCTTCTGGTACCTAGGAGATCGGATTAGCATGGGGGGGTCCGAGGCCATAGTATCTAGAATAACGACGGGTTGGAAGAAGTTTAGGGGGCTACTGTCAAAGTTGGGTTTCTCCCTGCGTACGAAAGGCCAGTTATATGATGCCCGTGTGAGGAGCGCGATGCTGCATGGTAGTGAGACATGGGCAGCAACTGCAGAGGATATGCGACGGCTGGAGAGAAATGAGGCAAGCATGCTCCGTTGGATGTGCAATGTCAATGTGTGTGAACGACCCAGCATAGATGTGTTGAGAGAGAAACTGTGTCTGAGAGAGATAGGATGTAGTGTACGGGAGAGGAGACTGAGGTGGTATGGACATATGATGCGCATGGAGGAAGACCGATGGGTGAAGAAGTGCCAGGAAATGCCAGTTGAAGGAAGACATATTAGAGGTAGACCACGAAAAACATGGGCGGAGGTGGTGAGAACAGACCTCAGATTGCTGAAACTCACGGTGGAGATGACAAAGGACCGTTACAAGTGGAGAGATGCTGTGCTGAATAAGACCCGTCCCACCCTTGCAAGCTGATCCATCAGTTATACCCCTATAATTGCTCCTCTCCAGAGCATCCCTTTTACCTTTGTAGCAATTTATGTGAATACTGCTGCACCAGTCTTTGGGTATGACACCACCATATATAGCCTGATTGATGATGTGTGCAACCAGTTTAGTGCCTACATCCCCTGATACCATCAGCATCTCAGCAACTATCCTCGACGGTCCAGAAGCCTTACCATTTTTCATTTCCTTAGTCGCCTCTTGTACCCTATATTCGTCAATTTCAATAGCTGGTCACTCTGTCGGATCTACTGAGGGTAATTTCTCTCTCTCCCATTCATGCTCCACATTCATCAGTCTCTCATAATGACATTTCCAGGCCTACTTTATCTGATCATTCATGACACTAAGTACACCGGCATCATTCCGGACACATTTATCTACAACAACATCCTGATTTGAATTGACACACTGCCTTGCAATGTGGAACACCGCACACCTCTGATCTTCCCATCGCAGAACATTGGCAAACCTCCTACTCTCAGCCTCCCTGCGTACTAAGTACACCTGACATCTAGTTTCTCTCTTAGCGGCTGTATATCCTTCTCTACTCCCACCCTTTTTCCAAGCTTTCCATGCTAGTGTTTTGTCTCTAATGGCCTTATCTACTGTGATGTTCCACCACCAGGTCACACTCTGCCTGGTTGGAGCTCTGCTCCAGCCACAAGTTTCATCAGTAGCCTGCAGTAAGTTGTCACGTAAGAAATTCCAGTTATTATCTATGTCATACGTCTCTAAATCGTCTTCTTTTTCGTCATACACATCTTGAAGGGCTTTCCTAAATTTGTATTTTAGTGAAAGCTCTTTTAGCTTCCAGACCTTTCTTCTCCACACCTTCCTGTATGTCTCATTCCATCTCTTGCTTACTGAGATATCACTAACGACTAACCTATGCTGTGGGGTACATTCTTCCCCAGGGTATGCCTTGGTATTTGACACCATCTGCCTGTCCCGCTGCCTAACTAGTAAGAAGTCAATCTGGCTTATGTGCTCGCCTGATTTGTAGGTTATTAGGTGGTTGGCAGGTTTCTGGAAGTTTGTGTTGCAAACAGTTAGTGTACTTGCATCACAAAATTCAAGAAGTCTCACTCCTTCTTCATTTCTTGAGCCGTAACCGTGCCCACCATGTACCCCAATGTAACCGTCCTGGAGCTGTCCAACATGACCATTGAAGTCCCCTGCTAGCATAATGATGTCTCCATCCTCTGTCATTGCGGTTGTTTGTAAAAGTTGCATATATATACATATCATCATCATCATCATATATGTATATATATATGTGTATATGTATATATGTGTGTGTATATATATTTATATATGTGTATATGTATATATGTGTGTGTATATATATTTATATATATGTATGTGTGTATATATTTATATATGTATATGTTAAACCTGTGTTGACATGTCACCAGAAGAAGAGATGATAGCTACGTTAGAAAGTCCTATCAGAATGAATTTTTCACTAAACTGCCATAGAGCAGACCTCTCTAGAGATAGAAGGATATAATTTGCAGAGCTTGCTTGAATACCACTGCTTACATTGGAGAGAATTGCTCTGGAAAGGAAAGTTGACATCTATAGTTTATCAATATAGAAATATAAAATTTCCACTGTTAAATCTATCTCTGCTTCTAAAGTATTCTGTATTATCTCATACTGTTTCTTTTTCATTTCAGAATAGCAGATTACATTGGCATAAATTATTATTTTCAATCTTGGATACATCACCTATATTTATCATCATTTGAAGACTAAAACATTTTAAACAGAACTTATATAACGCTGTTTATATAAATCTATAGTTCCATTACTGTGAAATATTTCCTCAGAACTGAGTCTATTTTCTTCACTGTGAGATAGTTTTGTATTTTAACTAAACTTGGGTGAAACATAAGTTTGTATTATCTTCAGATATCAACTGAAATCACAGTTGAGGGAAATATAGAAGATATATTATTTAGGAATATAATATAAGAAATATTACAAGTAAATCAATTGTATATTCTGTTGAAGAAAATATCATTATGCCAAATAAATTGAGTGAGAAGATTAAATGTGAAACACAATCTAAAGTGTTTAGTATTCCTGGTGAGAAGCCATATCACTCTGATAGTAGTGCCTTGACTAGACACAAAGGTATACGTTTTAAGGACCGTGACAAGTGAAGAGATGCTTTGCTGAATAGGACCCATCCCACCTTTGCAAGCAGGGAAAAGCGGACGTAAAATGATGATGATAATGATATGGTTTCCCTCATCTATGCATATATTTAGTTAAATTGCTCCATTAAAAGATATATTTTCCAAACATATCAAAGTGATATGGCTTCCCACCTGTATATGTTTGTGTGAAGTTAATGTAACATTGATGTATCATTTACCATAGATATTACACTGATATATATTTGTATTCTCATTAATTCACAATTTTGTGAGGATTTATCTCTGATGTCAATGCGTTAAGATTTCTCCTCTGCATGTATGAGTTTGTGAGTAGTGAGGCTACTTTTCCCAGAGAATGATATAACACAGATATCACAGTGGTATGGCTTCTCTCCTGTATGTATATGTTTGTGTCTAGTTAAGGTACTACTTTGAGAGAATGATTTACCACAGATATCAGTGGTATGGCTTGTCTCCTGTATGGGTATGTTTGTGTCTAGTTAAGGTACTACTATCAGAGAATGATTTACCACAGATATCACAGTGGTATGGCTTGTCTCCTGTATGTATACGTTTGTAGCTAGTTAAGGAACTACTCTCAGAGAATGATTTACCACAGATATCACAGCGATATGGCTTGTCTCCTGTATGTATACGTTTATGGGAAGTTAAGTGACTAGTTCGAGAGAATGATTTACCACAGATATCACAGTGGTATGGCTTGTCACCTGTATGGGTACGTTTGTGTCTACTGAAGGTACTACTATCAGAGAATGATTTACCACAGATATCACAGTGGTATGGCTTCTCTCCTGTATGTATACGTTTGTGGCTAGTTAAGGTACTACTTCCAGAGAATGATATACCACAGATATCACAGTGATATGGCCTCTCTCTTGTATGTATACGTTGGTGCTTAATTAAGTTATTACTTTGAGAGAATGATATCACAGTGGTATGGCTTGTCTCCTGTATGGGTACGTTTGTGGCTAGTTAATGCATCACTTTGAGGGAATGTTTTACCACAGATATCACAGTGATATAGATTGTCTCCTGTATGTATTCTTTTGTGGTTACTTAAGGTACTACTGTGAGAGAATGATTTACTACAGATATCACAGTGATATGGCTTGTCTCCTGTATGTATTCGTTTGTGGTTACTTAAGGTACTACTGTGAGAGAATGATTTACTACAGATATCACAGTGATATGGCTTATCTCCTGTATGTATTCGTTTGTGGTTACTTAAGGTACTACTGTGAGAGAATGATTTACTACAGATATCACAGTGATATGGCTTGTCTCCTGTATGTATAACTTTGTGAGTAGTTAAGGTACTACATTTATTGAATGATTTACCACAGATATTGCAGTGATATGGCTTCTCTTCTCCAACCTTTGTCATCTCACCAGGAATACTAAACATTTTCGATTGTGTTTCGCATTTAACCTTTTCACTCAATTTATTTTCGATAATAATTTTATCTTCAACAGAATATACAAATGTTTTACTTGTAATATTTTTTAGATTATGTTCCTAAAAAATATATCTTCTATATTTCCCTCAACTGTGATTTCTGTTAATAGTCTTCAAATGATGATAAATAGAGGTGATGTATCCGAGATTGAAAATAATAATTTATCCCAATGTCATCTGGTATTCTGAAATAAAAAAGAAACAGTATGAGATAATACAGAATACTTAAGAAGCAGAGATAGATTTAACAGTGGAAATTTTATATTTCTATATTGGTAAACTGTAGATATCAACTTTCCTGTCCAGAGTAATTCTCTCCAATGCAAACAGTAGTATTCCCACATGCTCTATAAATGTTATCCTTCTATCTCTAGAGAGGTCTGCTCTATGGCAGTTTAGTGAAAAATTCATTCTGATAGGACTCACTAATATAGCAATCATCTCCTCTCCTGGTGACATGTCAACACCAGTTTAACTTCCATCTTTTTATTAGCAGGAGTCAATTGTTCCTCTATATCTTTTTCTTCTTTTCTATCTTTCTCTGGGAGAAATTGGCTGTGTTTAGACCAAGAGTTACGAGTCTATATGAATCCATACAATATCAGATTTCACTTGAAGTTTTATTCTCTCAAAGTAATGCCTTAACTAGCCAAAAACGTATACATACAGGAGACAAGCCATACCACTGTGATATCTGTGGTAAATCATTCTCTCAAAGTAGTACCTTAACTAGACACAAACATATACATACAGGAGAGAAGCCATACCACTGTGATATCTGTGGTATATCATTCTCTGGGAAAAGTAGCCTGACTACTCACAAACTCATACATGCAGAGGAGAAATCTTAACGCATTGACATCAGTGATAAATCCTCTCAAAATTGTGAATTAATGAGAATACAAATATATATCAGTGTAATATCTACGGTAAATCATTCTCTTTCAATGCTACATTAACTTCACACAAACATATACAGGTGGGACGCTATATCACTTTGATATGTTTGGAAAATATATCTTTTAATGCAGCAATTTAACTAAATATATGCATAGATGAGGGAAACCATATCATCATCATCATCATCACTTTACGTCCGCTTTTCCCTGCTTGCAAGGGTGGGATGGGTCCTATTCAGCAAAGCATCTCTCCACTTGTCACAGTCCTTCGTCATCTGCACTCACCTAAAATAGTGCCACCAATGTTGTTAATATCTCGAATAAAACTGTTTTACTAAGAAATTCTCCTTTCATTTTATTTGTAGAAGTTGTAACCAAGACTTGTGCTGACAAAACTGTATTGTTTAGAATTGACATACGCTACATATATGTGAATGTATGTGTGTAGAAATTTGTGTCCATGTGTATGTTTGTATATAAGTATGTGCATATCATCATCATCATCATCATCATTTTACGTCTGCTTTTCCCTGCTTGCAAAGGTGGGACTGAACTGATTCAGGCTTGATTTCTACAGCTGGATGCCCTTCCTAACACCAACCTCATTTACAGAGAGTGCTGGGTGCTTTTTTGCCTTGACATCTCCACGACCACTTTGCAGTGGAATTATATGAACCCCAGTCCCTATCATCTCATTTCTACAGCTGAGTAAACTGGAGCAATGTGAAATAAAGTGTCTTGCTCAAGGAAACAACACATCACACGGTCTGAGAATTGAACTTACAACCTTTCGAATGCAAGGCCAAAGCTCTAACCACTAAGCCATGTGCCTCCACTGTGCATATCTATTTGATTTATTTATTATGTATGTGTGTATATGTACGTTATCTTCATCAACATCATCACTGTTTTTTATGTCTGTTTTTCTATGCTTGCTTGGGTTGGACATGTCCTTCTCAACATGGCATCTTTCAACTTGTCGTGTTCCTTTGTCATCTCCTCTGTGAGAGTCAGTCATTTGAAGTCAGTTCACACAGCCTCTGTCCAGGTTTTTCTTGGTCTACCTCTACTATGGCTTCCTTCTACTGGGATGTCCTGGCACTTCTTCACCCACCTGTCATTATCCATGTGTATCACATGTCCATACCAATGCAGTCTTCTCTCTTACACATCTCTTAAGTTCCCTCTTAAACCCAGCTTCTTCTTGAACTTGTCCAAGCTCTGCCTTTCTCTCACACTTAAATGGCACATCCAATGAAGCATGGTTGCTTCATTTCTCTCCAGTCTACACTTTTTTTCTGCTGTCAAAGCCCTTGTTTCACTACCATGCAGCATCATATTTTATTGGCAGGTGTTATACAGTCATCCTCCACTGCTAATTAAGTCACAGAAGCTATCAACCACTTCTATGTGTGTATAATTACATGTGTATCTTTATGTGTTTGTGTATATATGTGTATACATCTGCATAGATTTGCAGTATATGATACAGCCGGGAAAACATCTCATATTATCTGGGTCCTTCTAGCAGATCCAGCAAGTGACACATATACATATATCGTCAGTCGATCGACTTTCGTCAAATTGAACCGAAGAAACAATGTTTCCATTGGTCTTTCCAATTGCTAATACTATCTATTTGTCACAACTCCAGGTAGAAGGAGCAACGTGAAATAAAGTGTCTTGCTCAAGGACATAACACATCACCCGGTCCGAGAATTGAACTCACAATCTTTCAATTACAAGCCCAATGCTCTAACCACTAAGCTATATATATTACTAGCAGAATGGCCCGGAGATCGCTAAATCGACTATTGCGGTCCCTAGGGCATTGAACACTTTCAAAACACTCACAGGACTATAAGTATTACATGTGTAAAGTTTGAAAACAATCGGTTGGGTGGTTCTTGAGTTTTAGGCATTCTCTATTTTAGATATATAGATATATATATTATATTATATATATATATATGCTATATATATTATATTATATATATGTTATATATATATATCACATATATATATATTAAATATATTATATATATATCAACCCACACTATAAAGTGGACATGTAGGCACCACAGAAGAAAAGTACCCAGCACTCAGTGTAAATGAGGTTGGTGTTAGGAAGGGCATCCAGCTGTAGAAATCAAGCCAAAATCAGTTCCCGTATGAGCATGACAAGGTCAGCCAACCGGACACTGCCCACAACAGGACAACCCGTCTAACCCATGCTAGCATAGAAGAACGGACGTAAAACAGTGTTGATGATGATATATATATATATATATCATCATCATCATTTTACGTCCGCTTTTCCCTGCTTGCAAGTGTTGTACGGGTCTTATTCAGCACAGCATCTCTCCACTCGTCACGGTCCTTCGTCATCTCCACCGTGAGCTTCAATGATCTGAGTTCTGTTCTCACCACCTCCGCCCATTTTTTTCGTTGTCTACCTCTACCACATCTTCAACTGGCATTTCCTGACACTTCTTCACCCATCGGTCATCCTCCATATCCATACCACCTCAGTCTCCTCTCCCGTACACTACACTCTATCCCTCTCAGACACAGTTTCTCTCTCAACACATTTATGCAGGGTCGTTCACGCACATTTACACTGCACATCCAACGGAGCATATCCTCTGCAGTTGCTGCCCATGTCTCACACAGGCATCATACAACTGGCCTTCCGTACGCAGGGGAAACCCTTCTTCGTCAGCAGAGGAAGCAGCTCCCTAAACTTCTTCCAACCCGTCCTTATTTTAGATACTATGGCCTCAGAACACCCTCATCCCATGCTAATCTGATCTCCTAGGTACCGGAAGCTATCCACCACTTCTATAGCACCCTCCTGCATTTGAAAAATGTGTCTATCAATGCAACTTCTACTGTCTAATTTCCCTGTACATCTACTGCATACATATTTCTCCCTATCTGTTAGTTTGCCTGCTATCCCGCTACATCTCTTGTGTACCCAGGATCTGCATTGTGTGCATTTTATAGAATTTATGCCAGTTCCTATTCTGCATATCGAACATAGCCATTTCCCTGATGGAATCAGAGTTTTGTCCTCTTTTCTACTCATCAACACTTTTGTCTTAGCTATGTTCACCCTCAGTCCTCTTGCTTCCAACTGCTGTTTCCATAGCCAGAATTTATTCTCTAGCTCCTCTATTGATTCTGCTATAAGAACCAGATCGTCAGCATAGAGAAGTTCCCATGGACAGCCAGTCTTAAACTCCTCTGTTATGGCTTGGAGGCCTATAATGAACAAGAGCAGGCTGAGGACCGAACCTGGATGTACTCCTACTTGTATCTGGAATTCCTCACTAAACTCCATTCCTACCCTGACTTTACTGACAGCACCTCTGTACATAGTTTGCACTGTCCTCACAAGCCATTCCTCAACACCTAGTTTCCTTAGGGACCACCAGATTACAGATTGGGGTACCCTATCAAAGGCCTTCTCTAGGTCAACAAAGGCTAAGGATAGTGACTTATTCTTCTCTAAGAACCTCTCTTGCAATTGTCTCACCAAGAAGAGGGCATCTGTTGTACTCTTCCCAGGCACAAAACCAAACTGCATCTCATCTAGTTTGACCCTTTCTCTAATTACTTGTGTTAATATCCTTTCTGCCACTTTCATAACCCGATCCATCAGTTTTATACCCCTATAATTGCTCCTCTCCAGATCATCCCCTTTTTATATATATATATATATATTATATATCATATATTATATATGTATACATACAGGGTGCGGACGATAATTATTCGCAAGATTACTGTCTAGGAAAAAATAACACCGTAGTTTTGTTTTTTAAGAATTATTTATCAAACTTGGGTCAGTTTGTCTTCATGACTTGTTCTTTCAATGTCACTCAATAAACCTGCCATTGGCTCTGATGACGGCCTCGAAACCGGCTACAGGCCTTCGTCACAGTCCCCTGACTTAGGCCCCTTAAGGCACTTATGATTCTGGCCTTCAGATCATCTTTCGTATTACAGCTGGATCTGTTGGTGTCTCGTTCCACTGCGCCCCACACAAAGAAGTCGAGAGGATTGCAGTCAGGCTAGCTGGGAGGCCAGATGTCAGGGGAAGTGAGGTCGACGAAGTTCTCTGTCAGCCAGGCTTGGATCTTTCGACTGGTATGGCAGGGCGCTGAGTCTTGCTGCCACACGTACGGCCTACCTGCAGCTACCTGGTCGATCCAGGGCTTTACTACCTCGCTCAGAATGCGAATGTAGCCATCAGCGTTCAGCTTGAGACCCTCAGGGAAACAGTCAGGTGGCATGACGACACCTAAGACCAATGTTGTCGGTGGAAACTTTATCTGCATGACTCTGGGCACGTCTTTGGATGAGACAGCGAGCCACATGTTGTTCTGGGAGTTTATCTTCTGGTCTTATTTGTCCTCCCGGCGCAGATTCCAAGAAGAACTCCGTGTCTCTTCCACAAATTTGGCGGTTCAAAATTATTCATAATCAATTATTCTGAAAATAATCAGTTTTTATGTGGACAAGAGTGACAACGGAAGTTAAAAAAATTTGCATAAAATTAGCAGTTGAAAATTGCGATCAAATATCGTCTACACATGTACATATATATATTATATATACATACATATATATATACATATATATATATACATATATATTCATATATATATATACATATATATGTACAATATAGAGGGACAGTGGGAATTCCTGAAAGCAAACCTGCTAATGGCAGCAGATGAAGTCTGTGGCTGGAGCAGATCTATAGGCAGGAGGAGAGTAACATGGTGGTGGAACAGTAAGGTGGAGGAGTCAATTAAGGCCAAAAAGCAGGCTTGGAATGTATGGCGGGATGGGGGAAGTAGAGAAGACTATCAAGTGGCCAGGAGGGAAGCTAGGAGACAAGTGTACTTCGCAAGAAGGGAAGCAGAGGAAAGAAAGTTCAAGCATGTTCTACAACGCGAGGACCAAAAACGTGAAGTGTTCAGGATTGCTAGGCAATGTGTCAAGGAAAACCGTGATATTGTCGGGGAGAAGTGTGTACTTAATAATGATGGTGTACTTGCCATCACTGACGCTGATAAGAAGGTAGCTTGGAAGTGTCACTACGAAAGGCTACTAAATGAGGAGAATAAATGGGAGAAAGACAGTCTCCCCCACATCGACCCAATAGAGGGAACAGCAGTGTTAGTCGAAGGTAGTAAAATAAGTAAGGCAATCAAAGATATGAAGACAGGTAAGGCGGCTGGGCCTTCGGAAATAGTTGCTGAAATGCTGAAAGCCTCTGGAACGGTGGGACACACCATGGTCACACGGATAGTAAACCAAGTCATACAGAATGGGGTTGTTCTGAAGGACTGGCGTAGCTTCATCATCATTAACTGCTACAAGGGTAAAGGAGATAGGAGTAACTATAGAGGCATTAAATTAATCGACCAGGTCATAAATGTCACAGAAAAAGTAATAGCGCAACTAATCAGAGAGAGAATTGATCTAGATGAAATGCAGTTCGGGTTTGTGTCAGGCAAAAGTACCACAAACGCTCTTTTCACTGTACGACAACTACAGGAGAAGTACCTAGCTAAAGTAAACCCCTATACTTAGCTTTTGTCGACTTGGAGAAAGCCTTCGACAGAGTCCCCTGTTCCATTATCTGGTGGGCTCTTAGAAAACTAGGTGTTGATGAATGGCTTGTGAGAGCTATACAAGTCATGTATAAAGAAACAGTCAGCAAGGTTAGAATTAACAACGAATATAGTGAAGAGTTTAGCGTAAAAGTTGGTGTTCATCAGGGCTCCGTTCTTAGCCCCCTACTATTTATTATTGCCCTTCAGGCTATAACAGTGGAGTTCAAGACCGGCTTCCCATGGGAACTCCTATACGCAGATGATCTAACGCTCATAGCTGAATCAATGGCCGAACTAGAGAAGAAATTCCAAACATGGAAGCATGGCCTAGAATCAAAAGGCCTTAAAATTAACCTGTCTAAGACTAAAGTTCTAGTTTGTAGGAAGGAAAATAGGGCGCCGGTCCCATCCAGGAAATGGCCATGCTCAGTGTGTAGGAAAGGAGTAGGTAGAAACTCCATTTTATGTCCCAAATGCAAAGTATGGGTGCATAAAAGATGTAGTGGGATCACAGGTAAGCTAACTAAGAACATAGATTTTATATGTGGCCGGTGCTCTGGTGCAATAAGTAGCAGCAAGTGCCCAGAGAATATTAGCTCATTCCATTGCACAGATGGTTCTATAGAAATAGTGGACAGCTTCCGTTACCTGGGTGACAAAATCAGCAGTGGGGGAGGGTGCTCTGAAAGTACAGTAGCTAGAGTCAGAACTGGATAGAAAAAGTTCAGAGAGCTTATACCACTATTAGCCGCTAAAGGGTTCTCCCTAAAAATGAAAGGCAGTCTGTATGATGCCTGCATACGAACAACAATGTTGCATGGCAGTGAGACCTGGGCATTGTGTGCAGAGGATATACGCAGACTAGAGAGGAACGAAGCTTGCATGCTCCGTTGGATGTGTGATAGTAATATACGTGAACGGCAAAGCATAAACGAACTAAGGGAAAAATTAGAAATAAGAGGGATCAGATGTTGTTTACTCGAGAGAAGGCTACGTTGGTATGGTCACGTGATGCGCATGACAGACGACAGCTGTATAAAAAAGTGCAGGGCAATAAAAATAGACGGTAGCCACAGAGTAGGCAGACCCAGAAAAACCTGGGACGACTTGATAAATTCTGACCTTGATAAATGTCACTGGACCGAGATCTTTGGCGCTACACAGTAATAGAGAAGACCCGCCTTCCCTAAATACAAAGTAAAACCTACTACAGTCAGTAGGCACCTCTAACAAAATACACCCTCGTCCCACTACCCCCACCCAATCCACACCACCCCTTTCAATGTAAAGTTATGTTGGTACAACAACATCCAGGCCGAAACAAATGAGGTCGTGTAGGTGTCACGACAAAAAAACACACAGTCCACGCTGTAATGTGGTCATGTAGATAACACGGTAAAAACCTCCCAGTTCTACACTGTAAATGTGGTTGGTGTTAGGAAGGGCATCCAACCGTAGAAACTTGCCAGACAGTCCTATGCGAGCAAGACAACCACTCTTGCCTCAAGTGGGAAAACTCCCATCCAAACCCATGCAAATGTGGAATATGGACGTTAAACGATGATGATGTTGATGATGATGATATTCATTGATGTCCTCTCTTTAAGCCTTTTTCCTGCTGATTCAATCTTATATATCGTCTTGCAGACTAAATAGAGGGTATTGTAGTGACCTACATTCCGAGGGCTCATGGATACATTCTCTGTGCGTTGTTTGGCTTAGTTCAGACAATAGCTACCAGCGTAGGAAAATGCATCTCAACCTCAGCTCAGAAGGAAAAATATTTCACGGTGATTCGAAACTCTCTCTCTTGCAGCTCGACACCGTGAAGGTAAACATCTCTTGCTTTCGTTCCTCAAACATAGACAATATGTAGCAACAGATATCACTACAGGTCTGGCTAACGCCTCAGCCAGTTGACCGTACGTCTTTAAATCTTTATAATCTTTTTATTGATAACATTAACTGTCCTCTCAAGAGACATCCTTCTAACCTTTGTAATCTGTAAATAAATTATATATAAACAATTATAAAGTTGTACGATGCTATTTTCCACAACATTGCTTTTAACATCTTCAATGGTGACTTCCGTGATACAATACACAAATACACACATTCTCAACACCAACATCGACTAAACGTAAGAGTTTAAAGAAAGAAAAGTCTGTAATGGATAATTTCACTGCTATTTCTAGCAGTCAGAGACACTACGTAGATATATAATTGATATTTTACTGAGTGATGCCTTTTCATTTATTATCGATTAAATACGATTGGAACTGTCTAGATGTATTAAATTATATCAGGGACTTTTAACTAATGACACCGGTAAGGGAGCTAAATCATTTCCAACGACATCGAGTACCTGCTGTCTTCTTAATCTAATTATATCTGGTGTAACAATTACATATATATATATATATACACACACAATTTTAATTCCCCGACATCAGTCTTACACTGTTATATCTATTCTTACTTTACAATTGTCTCTACTAAGAGTTCCATTACAATCTGTAGTAGTAAAACTACTATTTCACCAGAACATCTGCTATCAGTCATTTATAGACAATATATATATTTTTAGACCACATATCAACCTAATATATATATAATTCCTTTCAAATCTGTAGCTAAAGACATAATGTCAGCCTCACTACTTCATTCTGACAAGATATCAACTTAGGACTAAAGATGAAGAAGATACACCAACGTTAATGTCGTGAAATAAAGCTGATAACATCTTTGAAACTTCTAATTTGATAACAAAGAGATTATTTCTTTGGTTGTTTAGGAACAACTAACAACACAACACATTGATTATATGTGAAGGAGGTAAGTTGACAAAGATTTACTTAATGTCTATATTAATGTGTGTAAATAATATAATTATGTGAACCCTACAACGATCCAGTAATTAACCAGATTCCATTGTTACATGTGATATAAAATATATTGTTATCATGACTGTCTTTATTATTTAAATTACCTCCGTCTATTTAATTATGTAGTTCACTACCTTACATTATAAAATATATTTATATTTAGCTGTACCTTGTTGTTGTTGCAGGGAAGTTTTGTTCGTTTTAGTCTAAATCTATTTTGATTTAATTTACTTCATCTACATCATCATAGTACGTAGGGAGAAACCTGTATTTGCCAACAGTGTAAGTAGCTCTCTAAGCTTCAATTCTATCCTCTCTTACGAAGCACCCTCATCCGCTGCTAATTAGGTTACCTAGATAGCGGAAGCTATCATTGTGTACAGTTTATGCCTACTTCGTTCCTACATGCGCAATAGGGTCACTTATTCTCTAGTTCTTTTATGGATTCAGGTATAAGGACCAGATCATTCACATAGACTGTTTCCCGTGAACAGCCAGTCTTAAACCCATTGGTTATGGCCTGGAGAACTATGATGAACAGCAGTGGGTTGTGAACTGAACCATGATGAACACCTACCTGTACATTGAATTCTTCACTAAACTCCCTTCTACTTTCGCTTTACTGACAGCAAGCCATGTACAGAGGTACATGGCTTGCACTGCTCGCACAAGCCATTCTTCTACACCTAAATTTCTGAAGGACCACCAGGTAACAGAGTAAGGTACTCTGCCAAAGGCCTTTTCTAGATCTATAAAGGCTAAATATTGCAGCTTAATCTTGTCTAGGAACCTCTCTTGTAGTTTCTTGTAGTTTCATCAGTAATTCCAAAGAAAATGTCACTTATATGTGTATGTGTGTTGAACAATGAACATAGAACAAAAGTCTAAGATTGCTTCTTAATTTATTCTATACATTCATCAATCTCTCATAGTAACATTTCCAGGCCTCTTTCTTTTGAGCATCAGTGGTGCTAAGTGTACCAGTGTCATTTCTAACACACCTTTCCCTGTCTTGCAATGTGAAACACTTCACACCTCTGATTCTCATGTCTCAAGACGTTGGCAAACTTTCTTTTCTCAGCCTCTCTCTGTGTTATGTATACTTGTCTTCTAGCTTCTCTCTTAGCTACCTGCTCTTGGTCTGACGCCCCTATTTTTCCTGTATTTCCATGCCTGTCACTTGTCTTTAACCCTTTAGCATTTAAACTGGCCATATCCAGCCAGAATTCTCTCACTTCTTTCTGTTCAAACCGACTGTAACTCGCTGCTCATATTGATGTTAATGTATTGTCCTCAAAATAAGTAATATCAAAGTCTCATAGATTCAATATTATGTGAGATAAAGACTTTGCCATGAAAATATAATAGTAAATATAGAGTAATGTAAATGCTACAGGGTTAATAGCTCTATCTACTGTGCTGTTTCACCACTAGGTCACCCTCTGTCTGGCTGGTACTTTGTTCCAGCCACAAGTCTTATCAATTATTCCAAAGAAATTATCAATTATATATGTGTGTTTGTGGGTATTGAACATTGAAAATAAAACAAAAGTCTGAGACATGGTTCATTGTTTTACGATCGTTTCAGAGGGTTGATTGATCATGGTAAATCAATATATTGATACGGTGTGATTGATCAGGGATTTTGAGACTAGAAATAGTTAGTGACATAACAACTACCTGTTTGTCAATATATCAATCAACCATGATCAATCAAACCTCTAAAATTATCGTAAAACAATGAACTAGTTAAGAACATATCTTTGTCTCTAGTTTTATTTTCATTGTTCAAAACACACACACATATATATATAAATGACTCTGTAACTCTAGAAGAATCTTTGAAGGAACCTTATGTGATGAGATCCTACTACAAAAACTATAACTTTCATCACCCAATCTTGTTGAAACCATCTCTTCAAGGCTGCAATGTGTTCTAACAATGTTATCGGTCTCTCCCTAAACACTGGAATACTAGTATATATATATCATCATCATCATTTTACGTCCGTTTTTCCCTGCTTGCAAGGGTGGGACAAGTCCTATTCAGCACAGCATCTCTCCACTTGTCATCTCCTCTGTGAGTTTCAGCGATCTGAGGTCTTCTCTCACCACCTCCGCCCATGTTTTACGTGGTCTACCTCTTCTGCATCTTCCTATTACTGGGATTAGTTGGCACTTCTTTACCCAGTGGTCACATGTTCATACCATCTCAGTCTTTTCTCATGCACACCACAACCTATCCCTCTTATACCCAGTTTCTTTCTCAACTCGTCTAAGCTTGGTCGTTCACACACATTGACAATGCACATCCAACGGAGCATGCTTGCTTCTCTCCAACCGTCACATCCTTTGCAGTTGCTGCCCATGTCTTACTACCATGCAGCATCGCACATCGGCATCATATAACCATCCTTTCGTATGCAGGGAGAAACCCTGCTTTGTCAACAGAGAAAGCAGCTCCCTAAACTTCTTCCAACCCGTCCTTATTCTAGATACTATGGCCTCGGAACGCCCCCCCCCCCCTTCCCATGCTAACGTGATCACCTAGGTACCGGAAGCTATCAACCACATCTATAGAACCCACCTGTATTTGAAAAATGTGTCTATCACTGCGATTACTACTGCCAACTTTCCCTGTACATCTACTGCATAGATAGTTCTCCCAACCTGTTACTTTGCCTGCTATCCCACTACATCTCTTGTGTACCCAACATCTGCATTGCGTACATTTTATGGAATTTATGCCAGTTCCTTTCCCACGTATCGAACATGGCCATTTCCCTGATGGAATCAGAGTTTTGTCCTCTTTTCTACTTATCAACACTTTTGTTTAAGCTATGTTCACTCTCAGGCCTCTTGATTCCGACTGCTGTTTCCATAGCCAGAATTTATTCTCTAGCTCCTCTACTGATTCTGCTATAAGAACCAGATCATCAGCATAGAGAAGTTCCCATGGGCATCCAGTCTTAAACTCCTCTGTTATGGCTTGGAGGCCTATAATGAACAAGAGTGGGCTGAATGACCGAACCTTGATGTACACCTACTTGTATCTGGAATTCCTCACTAAACTCCATTCCTACCCTCACTTTACTGACAGCACTCCTGTACAATAGCTTGCACTGTCCTCACAAGCCATTCCTCTACACCTAGTTCCTTAGGGACCACCAGATGACAGACCAGGGTACCCAAACAGAAGCTAAGTATAGAGACTTATTCTTCTCTAAGAACCTCTCTTGTAGTTGCCTCACTAAGAAGAGGGCTTCTGTTGTACTTTTCCGAGGCACAAAACCAAACTGCATCTCATCTAAATTGACCCTTTCTCTAATCAGCTGCGCTAATATTCTCTCTGCCACTTTCATAACCTGATCCATCAGCTTTATGCCCCTATAATTGCTCCTCTCTAGAGCATCCCCTTTACCTTTGTAGCAATTTATGAGAATTGGTGCTGTACCTACATTATATGCTTTCATTATACCATTCTACTTAGATTATATATATTGCTTGTCATCATCATCATCATCATCGTTTAACGTCTACCTTCCACGCTAGCATGGGTTTAGACGGGCATTGTCCCACTGGAGGTAAGATTGGTCGGGTGACCGTATCTCACTTGTATAGGACTAGATGGCATGTTTTCTATGGCTGGATATCCTTCCTAACACCAACCACATTTACAGTGTAAACTGGGAGGTTTTTACCATGTTACCTACACAGCCACATTACAGCGTGGACTGTGTGTTCTTTTGTCGTGACACCTACACGACCTCATTTATTTAGGACTGGATGTTGTGTTACCAACATAACTTTACAAAGAAAGGGGGGTGTATATTTGGTTAAGAGGTGCCTACTGACTGTAGGTTTTGTTTTGTACATAGGCAAGGCGGGTCTTCTGTATTACTGAGTAGCGCCAAAGATCTCGGTCCAGTGACATTGTCTTAATGTATATATATATATGTATATACACACAGTTATATAAATATATATATATATATGTGTGTGTGTGTTAAACTGTTCGTATACACGCATTATTCAACATGCCCTTTCTTTTGAGGAAAAAGCCTTTAGTAAGTTGCAGTGGTAGTAGCATCCTGAACCTTTTCCATTCCATGTTCACTCAGGCTGCTCTACTTTCAGAACACCCACCTCCACTGATGATATCATCACCCAGGTAACAGAAGCTGTCTACCTCTTCTATGTGACCCTCCAACAGTTTGTTAGAGCTTGTTTCCTGTGAAGGTGTGTGGCTGAGTGGTTAGAGAATTGGATTCGCAATCGTGAGGTTGTGAGTTCGATTCACTGACCGGGTGATGCGTTATGTCCTTGAGCAAGAGATTTTATGTAACATTGCTCCTTCTACCTGGAGTTCTGACTGAAAGATAGTATTAGCAATTGGAAAGACCAATGGAAACATTGTTTCCTCAGTCCAATTTGACGAAAGTCAATCTTTGCTTCCTGTGAATGTTTGCTGCTTGCTGCTTACTGCTCCTGTGCAATGGCCACTTATAAAACCTATATTCTTAGCTAACCTACCTGAGATCCCACTACATCTCTTGTGTACCCATTGTTTGTATTTTGGACAGAGAATGGAATTTCTACCTACACCTTTCTAGCACACTGAGCAAGGCCATTTTTCTGAGGGGATCAGGGCCCTGTTTTCCCTTCTACTGATACTTGGCTGGCTAACCCAGACATATTCCTAAACAAATGAAACACTAGTGGAGTCGTAGGGGTACACTAAGTGACATACAGTATTTCTCGGGCATATTTTAAAACCTGATGGAGCCCATCACCTCTCTCATCTGAACACAATTGAGATCTGAATAAAACTTCAAGTGAAATCAGATTGTATGGATTCATATAGACTAGTAACTCCTGGTCTAAACACACACGGCCGATTTCTCCCAGAGAAAGATAGAAAAGAAGTAAGAAAAAGATATAGAGGAACAATTGACTCCTACTAATAAAAAGATGGAAGTTAAACTGGTGTTGACATGTCACCAGGAGAGGAGATGATTGCTATGTTAGAGAGTCCTATCAGAATGAATTTTCCTAGACTTCTCTAGAGATAGAAGGATAACATTTATAGAGCATGCTGGAATACTACTGTTTGCATTGGAGAGAATTACTCTGGACAGGAAAGTTGATATCTACAGTTTACCAATATAGAAATATAAAATTTCCACTGTTAAATCTATCTCTGCTTCTTAAGTATTCTGTATTATCTCATACTGTTTCTTTCTTATTTCAGAATACCAGATGACATTGGGATAAATTATTATTTTCAATCTCGGATACATCACCTCTATTTATCATCATTTGAAGACTATTAACTGAAATCACAGTTGAGGGAAATATAGAAGATATATTTTTTAGGAATATAATGTAAAAATTATTACAAGTACATTCTGTTGGAGATAAAATTATTATGGAAAATAAATTGAGTGAAAAGGTTAAATGCGAAACACAATCGAAAATGTTTAGTATTCCTGGTGAGATGACAAAGGTTGGAGAAGAGAAACCATATCACTGCAATATCTGTGGTAAATCATTCAATATACATAGTACCTTAACTACTCACAAAGTTATACATACAGGAGACAAACCATATCACTGTAATATCTGTGCTAAATCATTCTCTGGGAAAAGTAGCCTAACTAGTCACAACCATTTACATACAGGTGAGAAGCCATATCACTGTGAGATCTGTGGTAAATCATTCACGAAAAGTAGTACCTTAACTACTCACAACCATTTACATACAGGAGACAAGCCATACCACTGTGGCATCTGGTAAATCATTCTCTCAAAGTAGTCACTTAACTAGACACAAACATATACATACAGTAGACAAGCCATATCACTGTGATATCTGTGGTAAATCATTCTCTGAAAGTATCGCCTTAACTAGCCACAAAGGTATACATACAGGAGACAAGCCATATCACTGTGATATCTGTGGTAAATCATTCTCTCGAAGTAGTCACTTAACTTCCCACAAACATATACATACAGGAGACAAGCCATACCACTGTGATATCTGTGGTAAGTCATTCTCTCGAAGTAGTCACTTAACTTCCCACAAACGTATACATACAGGAGACAAGCCATATCGCTGTGATATCTGTGGTATATCATTCTCTGAGAGTAGTTCCTTAACTAGTCACAAATGTATAAATACAGGAGACAAGCCATACCACTGTGATATCTGTGGTAAATCATTCTCTGATAGTAGTACCTTAAGTAGACACAAACATACCCATACAGGAGACAAGCCATACCACTGTGATATCTGTGGTAAATCATTCCCTCAAAGTATTACTTTAACTAGACACAAACATATACATACAAGAGAGAAGCCATACTAATGTGATATCTGTGGTAAATCATTCTCTGATAGTAGTACCTTAACTAGACACAAACATACCCATGCAGGAGACAAGTCATACCACTGTGATATCTGTGGTAAATCATTCTCTCAAAGTAGTAAGTTAACTAGACACAAACATATACATACAGGAGACAAGCCATACCACTGATATCTGTGGTAAATCATTCTCTCAAAGTGGTGACCTAACTAGCCACAAACGTATACATACAGGAGACACGCCATATCGCTGTGATATCTGTGGTAAATCATTCTCTGAGAGTAGTTCGTTAACTAGCCACAAATGTACCCATACAGAAGACAAGCCATACCACTGTGATATCTGTGGTAAATCATTCTCCCAAAGTAGTATCTTAACTAGCCACAAACATATACATACAGGAGAGAAGCCATACCACTGATATCTGTGGTAAATCATTCTCTGAGAGAATTTCCTTAACTAGCCACAAACGTATACATACAGGAGACAAGCCATACCACTGTGATATCTGGTAAATGATTCTCTGATAGTAGTACCTTAACTAGACACAAACATATACATACAGGAGAAGAGCCATATCACTGTGATATCTGTGGTATATCATTCTCTGGGAAAAGTAGCCTAACTACTCACAAACTCATACATGAAGAGAAGAAATCTTAATGCATTGACATCAGTGATAAATCCTCGCAAAATTGTGAATTAATGAGAATACAAATATATATCAGTGTAATATCTACGGTAAATCATTCTCTTTCAATGCTACATTAACTTCACACAAACATATACAGGTGGGACGCCATATCACTTTGATATGTTTTGAAAATATATCTTTTAATGGAGCAATTTAACTAAATATATGCATAGATGAGGGAAACCATATCATCATCATCATCATCATTTTACGTCCGCTTTTCCCTGCTTGCAAGGGTGGGATGGGTCCTATTCAGCAAAGCATCTCTCCACTTGTCACGGTCCTTCGTCATCTGCACCATGAGCTTTAAAGGTCTGCTCTCGCCACCTCCACCCATGTAAATCATTTTCTAATTTTGGTTTCACTAAACACTAACGCACAGGAGAGGATCCATATCAATGTGATGTCTGTGGTAAATCCTTCTCTAAATGTTGTAGCTTCCCTACACACTAACATATAGGAGAGGAACTATATCACTGTGATGTCTGTGGTAAATCCTTCTCTAAATGTTGTAGCTTCCCTACACACTAACATATAGGAGAGGAACTATATCACTGTGATGTCTGTGGTAAATCCTTCTCTAAATGTTGTGGCTTCCCTACACACTAACATATACAGGAGAGGAACTATATCACCTTGATGTCTGTGGTAAATAATTCTCTATAAGTTGTGGCTTCCCTACACACTAACATACAGGAGAGGAACCATATCACTCTGGTGTCTGTTATAAATAATTCTCTTGTAAAGGTTACTTGATGCAACACAAACACAATCAGACAAGATAAAAAACCATGTCACTCACCTAAAATAGTGTCACCAATGTTGTTAATATCTTGAATAAAACTGTTTTACTAATAAATTATTCTCCTTTAATTTTATTTGTAGAAGTTGTAACCAAGACTTGTGCTGACAAAACTGTATTGTTCAGAATTTACATACATTATATATATGTGAATGTATGTGTGTAGAAATTTATGTCCATGTATATGTTTGTATATAAGTATGTGCATATCATCATCATCATCATGCGTCTGCTTGCAAGGGTGGGACGGGAACTGATTCTGGCTTGATTTCTACAGATGGATGCCCTTCCTAACACCAACCTCATTTACAGTGAGTGCTGGGTGCTTTTTTGCCATTGCACCTTCATGGCCACTTTGCAGTGGAATGATATAAACCCTAGTCCCTATCATCTCATTTCTACAGCTGAGTAAACTGGAGCAATGTGAAATAAAGTGTCTTGCTCAAGGAAAAAACACATCACACGGTCTGAGAATTGAACTCACAACCTTTCGATTGCAAGGCCAATGCTCTAACCACTAAGCCATGTGCCTCCACTGTACATATCTGTATTTGATTTATTTATTACGTATGTGTGTATATGTACGTCATCTTCATCAACATCATCACTGTTTTTATATTCGTTTTTCCATGCATTCTTGGTTGGACAGGTCCTTCTCAACATGGCATCTTTCAACTTGTCATGTTCCTTTGTCATGTCCTCTGTGAGAGTCAGTCATTTGAAGTCAGTTCACACAGCCTCTGTCCAGGTCTTTCTTGGTCTACCTCTACTATGGCTTCCTTTTACTGGGATGTCCTGGCACTTCTTCACCCAGCTGTCATTATCCATGTGTATCACATGTCCGTACCAATGCAGTCTTCTCTCTTACACATCTCTTAAGATCCCTCTTAAACCCAGCTTCTCCCTCAACTTGTCCAAGCTCTGCCTTTCTCTCACACTTAAATGGCATATCCAATGAATCATGGTTGCTTCATTTCTCTCCAGTCTACACTTTTTTTCTGCTGTCACAGCCCTTGTTTCACTACCATGCAGCATCGTATTTTGTTGGCAGGTGTTATACAGTCATCCTCCACTGTTAATTAAATCACAGAAGCTATCAACCACTTCTATGTGTGTATAATTACTTGTGCATCTTTATGGGTCTGTGTATATATGTGTATACATCTGCATAGATTTGTAGTATATGATACAGCCGGGAGAACATCTCATATTATCTGGGTCCTTCTAGCAGATACAGCAAGTGACACACATATATATATATATATGTATAATATATATATACACATATATCGTCAGTCGATCGACTTTCGTCAAATTGGACCGAAGAAAGAATGTTTCCATTGGTCTTTCCAATTGCTAATACTATCTATTGGTCACAACTCCAGGTAGAAGGAGCAACATGAAATAAAGTGTCTTGCTCAAGGACATAACACATCACCCGGTTTGAGAATTGAATTCACAACCTTTCAATTACAAGCCCAATGCTCTAACCACTAAGCCATATATATTATATATATATTACTAGCAGAATGGCCCCTCAAAACACTCACAGGACTATAAGTATTAAATGTGTAAAGTTTGAAAACAATCGGTTGGGTGGTTCTTGAGTTTTAGGCAATCGCTATTTTAGATATCATCATCATCATCATCATCATCACCGTTTTACGTCGGTTCTTCCACGCTAGCATGGGTTAGATGGGTTGTCCTGTTGTGGGCAGTGTCTGGTCGGCTGACCATGCCTTGCTCATAAAGGAACTGATTTGGCTTGATTTCTACAGCTGGTTTCCCTTCCTAACACCAACCTCATTTACAGTGAGTGCTCGGTGCTTTTTCGTGTCGCGTACACGTCCACTTTACAGTGTTGGCTGGGTGCTTTTTTGCTGTGGCACCTCCATGACCACCTTGCAGTGGGGGGAGTGGGGCCATATTGTCTATATGCTTCAGCTTGTACCCATGGGAGGTCGGGTACTCTGTATTACTGCGTGACGCCAGAGGTCGCGGTCATGTGTCATCACCTATGAGAGGTGTAATTGGGTAAGGTCGGCTTTTATCACCTCATCCCAGGTCTTCTTGGGTTTCCCCACTCCGCGGTTTCCATCGACTTCTAGTGCTCTGCACCCTTTTATGCAGCTGTCGTCCTTCATACGCATCACATGTCCATACCAATGCAGCCACCTCCCCTGCACACAGCATTTGATTCCTCTTATGCTCAGTCTGTCTCTCAGATATATATAAATATATATATTTTATTATATATATATATGTTATATATATTATATGATATACATATATTATATTATATATATATATGTTATATATATATATTATATATAATATATATATATTATATATAATATATATATATTATATATATATCAACCCACACTATAAAGTGGATATGTAGGCACCACGGAAGAAAAGTACCCAGCACTCACTGTAAATAAGGTAGGTGTTAGGAAGGGCATCCAGCTGTAGAAATTAAGCCAAAATCAGTTCCCCTATGAGCAAGACAAGGTCAGCCAACCGGACATTGCCCACAACTGGACAACCCGTCTAACCCATGCTAGAATAGAAGAACGGACGTAAAACAGTGATGAGGATGATATATATATATATATCATCATCATCATCATCATTTTACGTCTGCTTTTTCCCTGCTTGCAAGGGTGGGACAGGTCTTATTCAGCACAGCATCTCTCCACTCGTCACAGTCCTTCTTCATCTCCACCATGAGCTTCAATGATCTGAGGTCTGTTCTCACCACCCCCGCCCATGGTTTTTGTGGTCTACCTCTACCACGTCTTCCTTCAAATGGCATTTCCTGGCACTTCTTCACCCATCGGTCATCCTCCATGCGCATCACATGTCCATACCACCTCAGTCTGCTTTCCCGTACACTACATTCTATCCCTCTCAGACACAGTTTCTCTCTCAACACATTCATGCTGAGTTGTTCACGCACATTTACACATCCAATGGAGCATGCTTGCCTCATTTCTCTCCAGCCGTCGCATATCCTCTGCAGTTGCTGCCCATGTCTCACTACCATGCAGCATCGCGCTCCTCAAACAGGCATCATACAACCGGCCTTTCGTACGCAGGGAGAAACGCTTCTTCGTCAGCAGAGGAAGCAGCTCCCTAAACTTCTTCCAACCCGTCCTTATTCTCGACACTATGGCCTCGGAACACCCTCTTCCCATGCTAATCTGATCTCCTAGGTACCGGAAGCTATCCACCACTTCTATAGCGCCCTCCTGCATTTGAAAAATGTGTCTATCAATGCAACTTCTACTGTCTAATTTCCCTGTACATCTACTGCATACATATTTCTCCCTACCTGTTAGTTTGCCTGCTATCCCGCTACATCTCTTGTGTACCCAGGATCTGCATTGTGTGCATTTTATAGAATTTATGCCAGTTTCTTTTCTGCATATCGAACATGGCCATTTCCCTGACGTAATCAGAGTTTTGTCCTCTTTTCTATTCATCAACACTTTTGTCTTAGCTATGTTCACCCTCAGTCCTCTTGCTTCAAACTGCTGTTTCCATAGCCAGAATTTATTCTCTAGCTCCTCTACTGATTCTGCTGTAAGAAGCAGATCGTCAGCATAGAGAAGTTCCCATGGACAGCCAGTCTTAAACTCCTCTGTTATGGCTTGGAGGCCTATAATGAACAAGAGCAGGCTGAGGACCGAACCTGGATGTACTCCTACTTGTATCTGGAATTCCTCACTAAACTCCATTCCTACCCTCACTTTACTGACAGCAGCTCTGTACATAGCTTGCACTGTCCTCACAAGTCATTCCTCAACACCTAGTTTCCTTAGGGACCACCAGATGACAGATCAGGGTACCCTATCAAAGGCCTTCTCTAGGTCAACAAAGGCTAAGGATAGTGACTTATTCTTCTCTAAGAACCTCTCTTGCAATTGTCTCACCAAGAAGAAGGCATCTGTTGTACTCTTGCCAGGCACAAAACCAAACTGCATCTCATCTAGTTTGACTCTTTCTCTAATTAGTTGTGCCACTTTCATAACCCGATCCATCAGTTTTATACCCCTATAATTGCTCCTCTCCAGAGCATCCCCTTTTTATATATATATATATTATATATCATATATTATATATGTATATATACAGGGTGCGGACGATAATTATTCGCAAGATTACTGTCTAGGAAAGAATAACATAGTAGTTTTGTTTTTAAAGATTTATTTATCAAACTTGGGTCAGTTTGTCTTCATGACTTGTTCTTTCAATTTCACTCGATAACCCTGCCATTGGCTTTGATGACAGCCTCGAAACCGTCTAAAGGCCTTCATCACTGTCCCCCGACTTAGGCCCCTAAAGGCACTTGTGATCCTGGCCTTCAGATCGTCTTTCGTATTGCAGCTAGAACTGTTGGTGTCTCGTTCCACTGCGCCTCAGACAGAGATGTCGAGAGGATTGCAGTCAGGCTAGCTGGGAGGCCAGATGTCGGGAGAAGTGAGGTCGACGAATTTCTCTGACAGCCAGGTTTGGATCTTTCGGCTGGTATGGCAGGGCACTGAGTCTTGCTGACATACGTACTGCCTACCTGCAGCTACCTGGTTGATCCATGGCTTTATTACTTCGCTCAGAACGCGAATGTAGCCATCGGTGTTCAGCTTGAGACCCTCAGGGAAGAAGTGAGGTGGCATTACGTCACCTTGACTGCTCACGACACCTAAGACCAATGTTGTCGCTGGAAACTTTGTTTGCATGACTCTGGGCACGTCTTTGGATGAGACAGCGAGCCACCTGTTGTTCTGGGAGTTGATCTTCTGGTCTTATTTGTCCTCCTGGAACAGATTCCAAGAAGAACTCCGTGTCTCTTCCACAAATTTAGAGGTCAAAATAATTCATAATCAATTATTCTGAAAATAAATAATGGAAATATAGTCACTGTTTTTATGAGGACAAGAGTAACAACGGAAGCAAAAAGAATTTGCATAAAATTAGCAGTTGAAAATTGCGACCAAATATCTTCCACACCTGTACATATATATATCATATATACATACATATATATATACATATATATTCATTGATGTCCTCTCTTTAAGCCTTTTTCCTGCTGATTCAATCTTATATATCATCTTGCAGACTAAATAGATGATATTGTAGTGACCTACATTCCGAGGGCTCATGGATACATTCTTTATGCGTTGTTTGGCTCAGTTCAACCAATCGCTACCAGCGTAGGAAAATGTATCTTGACTTCCGCCCAGAGGAAAAATTCCCGCGGAGATTCGAAACTCTCTCTTGCAGCTCGACACCGTGAAGGTAAACATCTCTTGCTTTCGTTCCTCAAGCATAGACAATATGTAGCAACAGATATCACTACAGGTCTGGCTAACGCCTCAGCCAGTTGACCGTATTCTTTAAATCTTTATAACTTTTTTATTGATAACATTAACTATCCTCTCAAGAGACATTCTTCTAACCTTTGTAATCTGTAAATAAATTATATATAAACAATTACAAAGTAGTACGATGCTATTTTCCACAACATTGCTTTTAACATCTTCAATGGTGACTTCCGTCATACAATACACAAATATACACATTCTCAACACAAACATCTTCTAAACGTAAGAGTTTAAAGAAAGAAAAGTCTGTAATGGATAATTTCACTGCTATTTCTAGCAGTCAGAGACACTACGTAGATATATAATTGATATTTTACTGAGTGATACCTTTTCATTTACTATCGATTAAATACGATTGGAACTGTCTGGATGTATTAAATTATATCAGGGACTTTCAACTAATGACACCAGTAAGGGAGTTAAATCATTTCCAACGACATCGAGTACCTGCTGCCTTCTTAATCTAATTATATCTTGTGTAACAATTATATATATATATATATATATATATATACACACACACACAATTTTAATTCCCCGACATCAGTCTTACACTGTCATATCTATTCTTACTTTACAATTGTGTCTACTAAGAGTTCCATTACAATCTGTAGTAGTAAACCTACTATTTCACCAGAACATCTGCTATCAGTCATTTATAGACAATATATATATTTTAGACCACATATCAACCTAATATATATATATTTCCTATCAAATCTGTAGCTAAAGACAAAGTCAGCCGCACTACTTCATTCTGACAAGATATCAATTTATGACTAAAGATGAAGAAAATACACCAACGTTAATGTCGTGAAATAAAGCTGATAACATTGAAACTTCTAATTTGATAACAAAGAGATTATTTCTTTGGTTGTTTAGTAAAAACTAACAACACAACACATTGATTATATGTGAAGGAGGTAAGTTGACAAAGATTTACTTGTCTATATTAATGTGTGTAAATAATATAATTATGTGAACCCTACAACGATCCAGTAATTAACCAGATTCTATTGTTACATGTGATATAAAATATATTGTTATCATGACTGTCTTTATTATTTAAATTACCTCCGTCTATTTAATTATGTAGTTCACTACCTTACATTATAAAATATAGTTTATATTTAACTGTACGTTGTCATTGCTTTAAGTAAGTTAAAGATATATTTATTATTTAAATTACCTCCGTCTATTTAATTATCTTGTTCACTACCTTACATTATAAAATATATTTTATATTTAGCTGTACCTTGTTGTTTCAGGGAAGTTTTGTTCACTTTAGTCTAAATCTATTTTGATATAATTTACTTCATCTACATCATCATCATAGTTTTACGTCCGTTTTTCAATCCTGGCATGGGTTGGATGGGTCCTTTTAAGCACAACATCTCCTCACTCGCTTGTTCCTTCATCATCTGTGAGTCTCAGCAATTTGAGATCAGCTCTCACCACATCTACCCTCGGCTCGCTCTAGTATGGCTTCCCTTCTCTGGTTTTCCGTGGCACTTCTTTAACCAGTGATTACCAATTTCTTCCTCATTTTATCCAAGCTCTGCCTCACATTTACGTTGCATACCCAACGAAACATGTTGGCTCCATTTCTCTCCAGCTTATGCATGTCTTCTGCAGTTACTGCCCATGTGTCAGTTCCATGCAGTATTGCACTTTACACACAAGCATTGTACAGCCAACATCTTTGTACGTAGGGAGAAACCTGTATTTGCCAACAGTGGAGGTAGCTCTCTAAACTTCAATCCTATCCTCTCTTACGAGGTACCCTCCTCCGCTGCTAATTAGGTTACCTAGATATCGGAAGATATCATTGTGTATAGTTGATGCCTACTCCTTTCCTACATGCGCAGTAGGGTCACTTATTCTCTAGTTCTTTTATGCATTCAGCTATAAGGACCAGATCATTCACATAGACTGTTTCCCGTGAACAGCCAGTCTTAAACCCATTGGTTATGGCCTCGAGAACTATGAAGAACAGCAGTGGGTTGTGAACTGAACCATGATGAACACCTACCTGTACATTGAATTCTTCACTAAACTCCCTTCCTACTCTCACTTTACTGACAGCTCCTCTGTACATGGCTTGCACTGCTCTCACAAGCCATTCTCCACCTAATTTTCTGAAGGACCACCAGATAATAGAGTAAGGTACTCTGTCAAAGGCCTTTTCTAGATCTAGGATCTTCTCTTGTAGTTGTGTCACTAATAGGTTTCATCAGTAATTCCAAAGAGGTTGTCAATTATATGTGTATGTGTGTTGAACAATGAACATAAAACAAAAGTCTAAGATTGCTTCTTAATTTATTCTCTGCATTCATCAATCTCTCATAGTAACATTTCCAGGCCTCTTTCTTTTGAGCATCAGTGGTGCTAAGTGTAGCAATGTCATTTCTAACGATCATCCTCCATTCTGTAGAGGTGTCCGGTCCATCGCAAACACCGTTGGTGGATGATACTCTCAATGCTCCGACACTCACTTCTCTCAAGGACCTCAACATCACTCACATGCATCTGCCACTTGATACCGAGCATCTTTCTGAGACACTGCTGGTGAAACCGTTCCAGTCTGTGGATATTCCGTTTGTAGGCAACCCATGTCTCACATGCATACATCAAAGCTGACAGTAGACCTGCAGCATACACTCTCACCTTGGTCCTCATTGTGATTCCTCACCTGCACCAAAGACGGTGGTTGACCCTCCAAATGACTCACTTGCCTTACTAACACGTAGACCAACTTCTGCATCCAGAGAGCAGGTCACACTCAGAGTACTCCCCAAATACACAAATGTGTCAGCAGCCTTCAGCTTTTGAACGTATACGTATATGGAGGGTTTATTGAAAACTTTATCCGGAGCAGGCTGGTACATGACGACAGTCTTCTTCAGACTGATTTTCAGTCCCAAAGCACTGCACGCAGTGGAAAAAGAATCCATAAGGTGTTGCATGTCACTCTGGGAGTGTGCAAAGAGATCACAATCATCTGCATATAAAAATTCTCTGATCAAAGTACTCAATACCTTAGTGTTAGCAGTGAGACGCCTAAGGTTAAACAGCTTGCCGGAAGTGCTATATCTTAGATAGATACCATGTTGACAATCCTTGAAGGCCATGAAGAACACCATTGCGAAATACAAGGCAAACAAAGTTGGTGCAGGTATATCACCCTGCTTGACACCATTTTCAACCGAGATTGGCTCAGACAGTTTACTTCCAACGTTCACCTATGCCTGAATATCATCGTGGATGAGTTTCAAAATGTTCACAAACTTTTCAGGACAGCCCAATCTCTCCAAAATAACCCACAAAGCCTTCCGATTAACGGTGTCAAATGCCTTGGTCAGATCGACAAAAACTTGGTATAAGTCCATGCGCTGCTCAATGCATTTCTCTTGAAGTTGTTTGGCCGAGAAGATCATGTCAACAGTGCCTCTGCCATTCCTAAAGCCATATTGGGACTCAGGAAGTACTTCAACAGCAATGTGCTGTATCAATCTGTCCAACAATATCCTGTACAAGATCTTCCCAGCCACAGATAGCAGTGAAATACATCTGTAGTTGCCACATTCATTTTTGACTCCCTTTCCTTTGTAAAGTACCACCATCAGTGTATCTTTCCAATCCTGTGGCACATCTTCTTCATTCCAAACATTCACAAAGAGATCAGTGAGGCGGTTTAAGAAGTTATCACCAGCACACTTGAAAATCTCAGCACTCAGTCCATCCATTCCAGGTGACTTGCCACTGTTTAATTTGACAATGGCATTCGCCACCTCATCAAATGAAGGAGGATCAGCCATTGCCAGCTTTGTAGGTCTGGATGGAATCGACCGGATGAACTCATCATCAATTTCTTATGGTCTGCTGAGAAGCTCATCAAAGTGGTCATGCCACCTGATCAGGATTTCCTTCGAGTCTCTGAGCAATTCCTTGCCGTCTCAGGAGCGAAGTGGTGATATTTGTGAACCGGTCGGACCATACACCTCCCTGAGCAGACTGTATAGGAGCTTTGTATCATGTCTATCTCAGGCCCTCAGGATTTCATCAGCCTTTTGGATCCAGCAGGTATTCTGCATGGCTCTCAATCGATGTTACACATGTGCCTTGATCTGCCTGAAGGTCCGGTCACTCCTGTCAGAACGTGTCTCACACAACAATGATGTCAGCACTTTTTGTTTCTCTTCAAGCAAGGTCTGGATCACTGGATCATTTTCATCGAACGAGTCTTTATGCTTTCTGTTGGTATGACCCAAAACTCCAGCAATAACATCATAGACGGTTTTCTTCAATGATTCCCAAGTGTTTTCACATTCCATGGACTCAAGGGACCTCGACAGTTCAGCTCTGACTTTCTCTGTTTTCAGACGAGCCACGTTTAGTTGTTTTGGAAGTACAACCTTCTTCCCCCTTACTTTGGGCTTCACAACAAATTGAAACTTGGCGCGCACCAAACGATGATCAGTCCAACATTCCGTGTCTCGCAATACACTAACCAATGTGATATCCCTGATATCACGTTTTCTCGTTAAAACAAAGTCAATAAGGTGCCACTTCTTGGAACCTGGATGCATCCAAGTTGTTTTATATTTGTCTTTCTCCTAAAAGAGCGTGTTCCCAACAACAAGATCCATCTCAGTGCACATCTGCAACAGAAGTAGACATTTGTTATTGCACTTACCTACTCCATGCCGGCCCATCACACTCCAAGCTTCCCAGTCATTACCAACACGTGCATTAAAATCGCCAAGGATGACAATCTTGTCTGCATAAGGTACACCATGGATGACCTCTCTCAAAGACATGTAGAAACTTAGTTTTTCATCATCACTAGCACACATAGTAGGAGCGTACACACTGACCAGAGTCACAAAGCGGTTTTGAAACAGAGGGACTCTCATGGACATTACACGATCATTGAATCTACAAGGAAGATTTTCCAGCTTTGAGACGATTCCATTCCTGACAGCAAATGCGACCCCTGCCTCTCTCCTACAACCCTCTGCTCCACCACTCCAATAGAAGGTACATCCTCCCTTCTGTTCTGTGAATTGACCCTCACCTGCCAATCTCGTTTCTGAAAGAGCAGCGATGTCCATGCTATAGCGACTGAGTTCCCTCGACACCAAAGTAGATCTACTTTCAGGGTGAGTTTTACTGGACTGGGAATCCATTAAAGTTGTTACATTCCAGCATCCAATATACAGAGGTTTGAATATATATGTGTGTGTGTGTGTGTGTGTGTGTGTGTGTGTGTATATATATATATGTATATTCATGTGTGCATGTGTTCGTATATGCGCGGGCACATAGTTGGGCTGGATACCCAATTGCGCAGTTAAATCACTGGGAGTGAAGGACCCCTAGCCTTTATCAGGGCATCCTTCGAGGAGAAGGCAACTCAGGAAACTGGGATAACACCGATATAAAACCTGTGTCTCAGTAGTTATCCGATGATGTTGATCTTTTCCAAGAGGACGTGTCCAAGATGCGAGCAGGACATTGAAACCGTCCTGCACGCAATTGTACACTCCCCGGGCGTAACCGACCTGTGGACTATGCAGAACAACTGCTGTCGTGTGTGGGACAAATCCAGTTGACTGCTGAGTCTATAGTAAGGATCAAACCGCCAACTTCTTTCAAAAACGAAAGAGAAAGGGTTTTCCCCTGTATAGTGGCTATGGTGAAAGAGGTTATATGGTGGACGAGATTAAGAGGACTGGGGACAGATGCCTTTCTCTCCGGACAACAACTCATTCCCTTCTATAGGTACCTCTTTAGAAGGAGAATCAGAGTGGAGAGAGAGGCACTGCACCCCAGTAAATTTACTGAAAGGTGGGTGAACGTGGCAAAAATGGCCCGAGTGATTGGGCCTTCTCTGTATATAAACCTGTAGGTTGAAGAAGAGAGCAAAAGGAAGAAAGGAGCACTTGCACAACATGCTCCTGAAGTTGAGGGTTGTTCTATCTACGGGGTATTAAACAAACATTTGTGGCGCCTTCCTCCTATTGGGGATTTCCAATGTTATATTTGTTTGTTTCAATATTTTTACACGACTGTATGTAAAATCCCCGGTATGTGTCTTTGTTTTGTCCCCTTTTCTTGTGCGCCCTTGTGGCTAATAAAGAAATCTATCTATCTAACGTGTGTATTGTCTCTCTCTCTCTCTCTCTCTCTCTCTCTCGAGAGAGAGAGAGAGAGAGAAGTAGTGGTAGTAGTGTTGGTGGTGGTGGTTGTGGCAGTAGTAGTAGTGGTAGCGGTGGTAGTAGCAGTAGTAGTAGCAGTATTAGTAGCAGTAGTATCAGTAGCAGTAGTAGTAGTAGTATCAGTAGTAGTATTAGCAGTAGTAGTAGTAGCAGTAGTAGATGTAGCAGCAGTAGTAGCAGTAGCAGTAGTAGATGTAGCAGTAGTAGATGTAGCAGCAGTAGTAGCAGTAGCAGTAGTAGATGTAGCAGTAGTAGTAGTAGCAGCAGTAGTAGCAGTAGTAGTAGTAGTAGCAGTAGTAGTAGTAGTAGCAGCAGTAGTAGCAGTAGTAGTAGCAGTATAGCAGTAGTAGTAGTAGTAGTAGCAGTAGTAGGTTGTGAGTTCGATCCCCAGCAGTACATTGTGTCCTTGAGCAAGACATTTTAATTCACATTGCTACAGTCCATTCAGCAGGTAAAACATGAGTTGTACCTGTAATTCAAAGGGTCAGCCTTTTCACATTATGTCTTATCCTGAATCAGCCTGAGAACTGTGTTAAAGGTACAGTTGTTTGTGGAATGCTCAGCCACTTTCCACTTAATTTCATGAGCAGGCTGTTCTGTTGATCATATCAACTGGAACACTCACCGTTGTAACTGACGGAGTACCCAGTCTTTCAATATTCTTAGCTGGGCTTTCAAAATGTTTATTTATTAAACATACTGTATATCGTTGGATATAGAAAAGTCAGATACATGTATGTATACAGCTGAAGATATATATATATATCTTTAGCTGTATACATACATGTATGTGACTTTTCTATATCCAACGATATACAGTATGTTTAATAAATAAATAAATATATATATATATATATATATATATGACAATGTATATCGTTGGATATAGAAAAGTCACATACATGTATGTATACAGCTGAAGATATATATATATATGTACTGTGTATATGTATATATATATATATGACATACTGTATATCGCTGGATATAGAAAAGTCACATACAGCTGAAGATATATATATACTACTATATATATATATATATATACACTACTACTACTATATATATATATATAAAGAAGAAATTAAAAGATTGTTAAAAAAGTTCCATGTATTTTATTATGCGCATTTCACAAACAAATATCATCCTGGGACGATATTTGCGTTCTCATCAGATAAAATAGGGAGGCATGATATGATGCCTAGAAAAACACTTGTGAACAAGGTAGTATCTAGTCAATATATGATAAATAAATTTAAAAGGATATAGAAGATTAGAAAAAAGGGAAGGGGAAAAAAAGGGAGGAAGAGGAAGAGAGGAAAAAAGGAGAGGATAACGGAGCAAGAGTATAAGAAGGAAGGAGGAGAGAGAAAGAGAAAGGAGAGAGAGAGATAAACATTTGAACTGAAAAACGCTGTCACCACTGAAAAATAACTGAATAACGGTTGTAAAATTAATTAAATTAAAAATTTATGAGGTTTATGATTACAGATATAGAAATTAAGTATACTATTTATTTAGGGTTTATATACCGAAGGATTTATTAAGAGGTGCGAAAAGGTTTTATTAAATGTATTATTAAAATAAAATAAAGATAAGGTGAATTATAATAAAATTAAATGATTTATAAGCTTAGAAGACGATATAGGGTCCTAGTTTGTTTAAATAGATTGTAATTGAAAAAGTATTTCTGTGAAAAAGTAATTATTTAAGCAAAGACAAGCACGGAATGAGAGAATATATATATATATATATATATATATATATATATGACATACTGTATATCGTTGGATACAGAAAAATCACATACATGTATGTATACAGCTGAAGATATATATATGTGTGTGTGTATATATATATATATGAATATACGCATACACACACACACACACACATATATATCTATCTATCTATATATATATATATAACGTAGTTCTCAGGGAGATTCAGCATGACACAGAATGTGACAAAGTTGGTCTTTCGAATTACAGGTACAGGGTGGCCCAAAATTCATACAGGGGTTTTAGTTTTTATTAACTTCCTGAATTGTACAGATTGATGTATGAAATGTTGACACAACTTAAAGGACATAATGGAAATTAGTTTGCACTTGTCAATCCTTGTCACACCTCTACATTACTTATGAATAATTAAATAAAATAATTATAAACAGTTGCGACCCCTGTGTGACTTTTGGGTTACCCTGTACCACTGATGTTTACCAGCTGAATGGACTGGAGCAATGTGAAATAAAATGTCTTGCTCAAGGACACAATGTACTGCGGGAATCATGAGACAAATACAAATAACCACAAAGCCATGTACCTTCATACATTGTAGAATATGAAAGTGAAAGTTGGGTCTGTTTAGGGAGCCCTTCAATGTAAGTGGCTTAGGGTTACCAAGGTGAGAAGGGAATTGACAGAGATGGATTAGAAAATAAAAGGGCCAGTATGACTGATTGTTACCTTAGTAATTTAGCAGTCCCTAAATATTTCGGATTTACCAGCCATTATCTAGGAGGTGGTCCGAAAAATTTGGGGACTAATAAATTACAATAGTAACAATCATTGACTACTTGACTGAAGATGAGATCTGACCCATAATACTAAAGCCCTAAAACTTCTAACTGGTTCTGGAAGTTTCCACATCAACAGTGACACAGACCACCTCTATCTGAAACATAAACAGGGAGGCAGTGGCTTAGCATCAGTCCAGACAATCTTTGAATGTCACATCATATCCTTCTGAAAACATCTACGAAACTTACCATTTCTCTCCATTCCCTTGTCTTTGGATTGCCTCACAGACGTAACCTTATTACACAAAGTTGCTGTCTGATGATATCACGTGGTCACATGATTGTTCAATCATGTGACCATGATTGTCATTATAATGTGTATCACAGCTTTGTTAATAAAGGAACTTTTAACATCTACACCAAACTTCACATTTTCCTTATTATATATATATGTTGATGACATATACATATTGGTATACATTGGAAGGGTCCTCCTGCCAATAAAACTACACAGCTGCTGGATTTCATTTCAAATTTTCACAAAAACAAGTTGGTGTAGTACAAAAAAAGAAGAGACCAAAATAACTACAAAAGTAGTCACCGAGGAGGTGACAGAATGTGTGACAAAAGATCTTCGACAATCAACAACTAAACAACCATCTGGTTATTAAACTAGCCGAATAATAATACTAATAAATTGAAGTGAAACCAACAGGTGCGTGTGTTTTTATTGGCAGCATGACCCTCCCAAAGTATAACAATATCTGTTACAACCCGTTTTCAGGTTAAAAATCTTGAAAAACAAATTCAAAACCGAAGTATACATATCTAACTATCTATCTATCTATCTATCTTGATAGAGTAAGACACGCTTCGCATCGGCTCCGCTATTCCATCGGGATTTACCCTTACTATTGTAAGTACCGGATAAATTTTTTAGTGCAACACATTTGGAACACTAACCCCTGTTATTTAGGGAAACATTTTTGCATTTACCCTCTTTTTAGGGGGTAAAATAAATATCTATTTTTGCCGAAAAATTTCTTTCTTGGCAGCATGGCGGAAAAGATGGCAGACATGTCTGCCATTAGCTCTGCCACGCCCCCCAAGTCTGAAGAACTAAAAATAATTACAACAAAATTAGACATTGAAACAAACAAACAAAATGAAAAAACAAATGTTAAGGAAAATGAGCAAACAGAAAACAAACAAACAGAAAATAATACAAATAACGACAGGGCAACTTTCGCCCAGAAAACAAAACAATCCATTACATACACACCAATTGACCTAACTGCCGCCAGAGAAAAACTGGCCGAAGCAAAGAAACACATTGTTTTGGGGGAGAACGGAATGTTTTCCATTAACTCCCCCCCAGAATTCAAGAAAGCCAGAGCAGAAAACACAGTTCTCTACAGAACTATACTGAACCAGACAAGAAAGCCAGCACAGCCCAGCCAAATGGAAATAGAGTTAGTCCTAAAAGACTATATGAAGAATATTCTCTTCATACGAAAGGACCGACTCTATGGCAGCATTTCGGTCCTAACAAGAGACAAAGAAACGGCGGAGAAGCTTTCCCTAAGCCCACTCTCGTCGACAACATATAGCTTCTATCCCTCCTACATGGGTAGAAGAACACTGAGAGTAAAAGTAAAAACAATGCTGCCCACAATGGACTTCTGGTGGGCTATTGCTGGCTTCATTGATATGGGCGAAGACACAATGCTGTCAATGGGGAAGGCAACTGGAGATGCGTTCCTGGGAATGGGCCTCGACATACTAGTCCAAATGAGGCCCGAAAGAATAGCACAAATCCCGGATCGCATCTGGCTAGATGACCTTACCCCAATAGACATAATTGTAGAGGGGAGAAGACCAGCATGCTATTTATGCATGGAAAGGGGACACGTTAAGGCTAACTGCCCGAAACGTATCCCCCAAAAAGGACTATTGCCCACACCCACCACAAACAGTACACCAACACCACCCACCTCCAAAAATACACTAATACCACACACAGCAAACAAAATACAGACACCACCAACCACAAACACAACACAAACATCACCACCACCAGCACCAAACACAAGCACGACACAAAAATCACCACCACCAACCACAACACAAACATCACCACCACCATCACCAACCACAAGCACGACACAAACATTACCACCACCACCACCACAAAACCCATTCCAAACAAATAATAAAAAAAAACAGTAACAAATCTACCCCTCCCGCAAAAAAAAAAACCACACAACACGTCCCTCCCACCTAGCGCTGAAGAGTTTCCCCCAACTTCTGAAGAAGAAGGAGGAGAAGCCTTCAGACAAGTTAAAAGAAAAAAAAGAAAACACACACCCAGCACACCACAAATAACCCACACACAAACACCAACTCCAATCAAAAACACCCCACCCTCAACAAACAAAAATAAATCTGCGCCTCCCCTCTCCGAAACATTGACAGCATCACAAAAAAAAGACGTTGCAATACACATATATAAATAAAGAAAACAAAAAACTGGTTAAATTAATAAACAATAACCCTATGGTGCAGACCGAAGGGCCAAACTTTATCTCAACAGAGAACTTCACCCATTTAAAAATGATAAAGGTCCCTCTGGACCTTTATCGTTCCTTAAAAGAACAATTTAGACGGGACGTGAGCCCCCCCTGTTTAAAACCGTTGAATCGCGTCCTCTTGAAATATTTCCCCATAACCGCCCCTCTCCCTGACACAACTCCAAATACCCCAACCCCACCACACACGTGTACCCCCACACCACCACAAAACATCCCTCCACCCAACACACCTGATGCCATGGAAATTACGCAACCCGGAGAGGTAAGTGCTTTTCTTTCTTCACTTTCAACACCAAAATAGATCAATTGAGAGTTGGCTGTTTGAACGCGCGTGGCCTGGGCTCAGCTTGGAAGCAAGCAAAGCTTCTAAGTGACCTCAGGTCACAAAGTATAGATGTGATGGTTGTTTGCGAGAGTCGGATCAGCAGCGTGAGACAGCTGGCGCCCGCCTTCGATGACTTTGAGATGCACGCATCTCTCTGTCAACCCGGAGGCGGGGGGGGGGGGAGTTGCCGTACTGCTGGATAAACGTCTGACTCTCGACGTACAGATTGTTCACTCGGACCCGGGGGGTCGATTACTGGTGCTGGACCTCGGAGGCGGTGAAGGCGGGGCTTTCAGACTGGTCGGTCTTTATGCTCCCTTCGGGGCGGAAAGAGCCGACTTCTTCCAGCGTCTGGAGACTTTTCTAGGAACGTCGCGTTCCCTGCTTTTAGTGGGGGACTGGAATGGAATCCTAGATGCGCGTTGGGACTATGCAGGGGCATGTCCCGATAGAGGGGGGTGTAGCAGCCTCAAGGGGTTACTCGATCGATTCGACCTGGTCGATAGATTTCGACTAGATTGTCCAACTGCGCCAACCTGGACCTGGGCAAACCGCAGTGGACAATCTAGATCGTACCTAGATAGGTTTTTGGTTAGGAGTAAGGATAGGGACGTATTTAGTTGTCCAGAACTGATCATGGTTGGCTATTCAGATCACAAATTAGTGACCTGCGTGGTCAACCTTGATAGAACGCATAGACAGGGTCCCGGTTACTGGAAGATGAACTTGTCCTTACCGACAAAGAAAGATTACAGAAACCGGATTAGTAGCTTAGTTAAGATGCGGTTGACGGGAGCGATCGTCAACAGTAGGTGGTGGATATCTCTAAAGAGAGAGATTAGAGTAAGTTCGATAGGTTACAGTAAGGAACTAGCGGCGAATAGAAATAGGAGGGAAAGGGAGTTAACAGATAAACTAGAAGAGGCGATTAGGAGCGGAGACGTAGCCAGAGTGTTAGCGACGAGAACGGCATTGAGCCAGTTCTTTGACGCGAAGCACGAAGGCTGCGTTGTCCGAAGTAAAATACGTGCTTTAGGAAACGAGGGGACCAAAGCTGTTAGCTGGGCCCGCGTGACAGAAGCCAAGAGTGGGATTAAATCCACCATTCGGTCTTTGCGAGACCAGGATGGACGGGTGATCCTTGAACCTGAGCGAATGTGCGAGACCTTTCAAAGGCACTTTGCTCGACTGTTCGGAGGTGGCGGGGGGCCGGACGGGGATGTGGACTTCGGTCCATACCTCGACGGTCTACCGCGTCTTTCGAGCGGCGAAGCGGAGTGCTGCGAAAGGCCAATCACAGCCACTGAAATCGGGGAAGCGCTCAGCCAATGCAGCAGACGCAAATCCCCGGGTCTCGATGGTCTACCATACGAACTTTATTTAGCTATGCCGGTCTTGTTCTCCGAACTCCTCGAGGCTGTCTATTGCAACTGGCAACAGAACGGGAGAATTCCCTGTTCTGTGACCAAGGGCGTGGTCACGCTAGTGAGGAAGGACGAGAGCAAGGGGGACGACTTAAGTAACTTTAGGCCCATAACTCTGCTGAATGCAGAGTTACAGATTTTGGCCAAGGTGTTGGCGAAGAGGTTGGCGCTTGTGGTGGGTGGTTTGGTGGGAGACGCGCAGACATGCGCTATCCCGTCCAGGTCCATTCACGACAACCTCCACCTCATGCGATACATCATAGAGAGGGTTGGCTACGAACCCGGCTTTGGTGGGGCCCTGATCAACTTGGATCAATCTAAGGCGTTCGATAGGGTCGACCATGGTTACCTGGATGCGGTGCTAGCGGCGGCGGGCTTCGGACCCGTTTTCAGGGGCTGGATTTCTGCCATGCACAGTGGCAACATCTACTCTAGGATTAAAGTAAACGGCTACCTCTCGGAGCCGTTTCAAATCACCCGATCCATCAGACAGGGGTGCCCCCTCTCCTCCCTTCTGTACGTATTGACTCTCGAGCCACTGCTGCGGAAGTTGGAGTTGCTGCGGGGCATACCCCTGGAACCGGGATTGCACAAAGCGGTCTCGGCCTATGCCGACGACGTAACAGTAATGGTGGCGGACGCCTCGGAAATCGGGGCGATCGCCACCCTACTGGAGGAATACGAAAGGCTGACGGGGGCTAAGCTGAACCAGGACAAGTCAGTCGGTTTGCAACTCGGAACGTGGAGGGGCAAACCGATGCCGTTAGACGGTGTCGTCGGGCGGTGGACGGAGGGCCCGGTGAAGCTGCTCGGGGTCTGGTTCGGACCGGACCTCCAGGTGGAGAAGAATTGGGGCGAGGTGACGAGCAGGGTGTTTGCGCTGACCCAGAAGTGGGCCAAGTGCAAACTATCACTGAAAGGTCAGGCGGAGGTGACGAACGCTTACATAGCGTCCGTCATCTACTACCGCCTGACCGTCGTGCCTTGCCCCAAGGAAAAGCTCACCATCATGGAACGCATGGTCTTCCAGTTCCTCTGGAAGAAGCGGCCTCCCATGGTGAGGAGATCCATCTGCTGCCAGCACCCTTCGAAAGGAGGGCTGGGTATGCCGTGGCTGTTGATGCGTAGGCACGCATTGAGGCTACGGCATCTACAGGTATTCCTCAACGGTCAGCCGGTGTGGGCCCCGTTTGTGAGGCGAGCCTTCCCACAGCTCGTCTCGCTCACCGAACTGCAATCCTGGGTGAAGCAAAGACCGAGAAAACTGGGCAACTGGCACACCGAGTGTGCCCAGGCGCTCACGGCTATCTGGCAAGCGGACCCGACTGTCAGTGGAGAATCCACCTCGACATTCTATAGAGGGTTGGTGGCTAGCAGGGGCGACGACACCCTTGGAGAGTCGCTAGGCATGGAGGAGGACGAACTGGCCAGCCTGTTCGGTAGAACTTTCGGCCCGGGACCCATGGACAACTTCCAGAGGTCCCTAGCCTGGCAGTGTTACCGGGGGGCTCTGCCCGTTCGAGAAAAGCTCTACAGATACGGGCGCCCGGGCAGGGATCCCGCGAAAAAGATCTGTCCCAGATGCGTGCGCGACGAGGAAACCGTTGCGCATGCACTGGTACACTGCCCGGGCGTTGCCGATCTGTGGGGCTACGTCGAGCGACTGCTGTCGCGTGTGGCGCCGATTCGATTAACCGCCGAGTCTGTGGTGAACATCAAGCCACCTCCTCCCTTCAGAAATGAAGCAGAGGCGGTCTTTCTGTGCGTAATAGCCATGATGAAAGAGGTTGTGTGGTGGACGCGCCTGAAAGGTCTGAGGTCGGGTGACTTTCTCTCCGGCCATCACCTGGTTTACTTCTTCCGATACCACTTCGGAAGAAGAATCAGGATGGAGAGAGAAGTGCTTGGTCCCAGACAGTTTTATGAAAGGTGGGTGAAAGAAGCGAGAATGGCCCGTGTAAATGGGCCTTCTCTCTACATTGTTCTGTAGGTGAAGAAGTGAAGAGGAAAGGGGGAGCGCCTCCTCTCTGGGCTTCCCCCGCGAAAAGAGTTGCACACTTTTCGGGGGTATGTGCAATCCCCAACACGCCCCCTCCCTTTTGAGGACTTTTTATTGTTATATTATTATTGTTATTCCTTTTTTCTTTACTCGATTTATGTAAACTCCCCCACTGTGTAAATGTCCCCTTCTTTTGTGTCCTCGTGGCAAATAAATAGAAATTTATCTATCTATCTATCTATCTAGGTGGGAATGCTGTGGCTGAAGATGCGGAAACATGCGTTAAGGCTGCAGCATCTCCAGGTATTCCTCACCGACCCCCAAACGGTGTGGGCACCGTTTGTGAGACAGGCTTTCCCGCAGCTCATCTCGCTAACGGAGCTGCAGCCCTGGGTCAAGAAAAGACCGAAAACAATGGGCACCTGGCAAGCAGGCACAGCAATCAGTGGAGACTCCACTTCGACATTCTATAGAGGGATTGTACGTTACGAGGGCGACGACGTGCTTGGAGAGACTCTGGGCGTCGAAGACGATGAGCTCACCAGTCTGTTTGGTAGGACTTTCCGCCCGGGACCTATGGACAACTTCTAGAGGTCCCTGGCCTGTCAGTGCTACCGAGGAGCTCTACTGGTTCGTGACAAGATCTACAGGCACGGACGCCCCGGCAGGGATCCTTCAAAGAGGACGTGTCCAAGATGCGCGCAGGATATTGAAACCGTCCTGCACGCAATTGTACACTGCCCAGGCGTAACCGACCTGTGGAACTATGCAGAACAACTGCTGTCGCGTATGGGACAAATACAGTTGACTGCTGAGTCTATAGTAAGGATCACACTGCCAGCCTCTTTCAAAAACGAAAGAGAGGCGGTTTTCCTCTGTACAGTGGCTATGGTGAAAGAAGTTATATGGTGGACGAGATTAAGAGGACTGGGGACATTTGCCTTTCTCTCTGGACAACAACTCATTCCCTTCTTTAAGTATCACTTTAGAAGGAGAATCAGAGTAGATAGAGAGGTACTGCACCCCAGTAAATTTGCTGAAAGGTGGGTGAATGAAGCGAAAATGGCCCGAGTGATTGGGCCTTCTCTGTTTATAAGCCTGTAGGTTAAAGAAGCGAGCAAAAGGAAGAAAAGAGCACTTGCACAACATGCTCCTGGAGTTGAGGGTTGTTCTATCTACGGGGTATTAAACAACCCATTTGTGGCGTTTCCCCCCTATTGGGGATTTCGATTGTTGTAATTGTTTTTTTTTGTTTGTTTTTTTACACGAGTGTATGTAAAATACCCGGCATGTTTTGTATTGTCCCCTTTTCTTGTGCGTCCTTGTGGCAAATAAAGAAACCTCTCTCTCTCTATATATATATGCATTTGTATGTATGTGTATAAACAACACAAATATATGTATGTATATATATACACACACATACATATATAGGACTATGTATGTATATATATATATATATATATATATATATATATATATATATATATGTATGTCATATACAACGCTAGAAATACCAAACAAATCTATATCCTGTTTCTTTATATTGTCATGATAAAATAGTTTATTTTACCAAATATAAAATGTGATAAAAACTGTACACCCTACCTGGCAATTTCTAGCCTTAGTACATTTGTACGTAAAGATATATTGTAATTTCAGTTACAGAATGTTAATCTATAAACTGTAATTCGTATCTCTGCAAAATTTAATTACAAAATATGTGTTATTAAGAAAGTTATAAGAACATTTAGTGAGGGGCTCTCTAGTCTAGATAACTATCATAAATTTTACAGTGAAAGGGAGATAATAGCAAATCGAAGGCTTTAAAGATTTATTCCCCTTTGTCAAACGTTTCAGTCTGTGTGGTAAATACAAATTATTAGAAATGGCAGCCAAACAATAAAAATATGTAACGTGGAAAAAGTTAGAAATAGCAGCTAAGTCAGCTCTAAATTTTCATATGTATATTAACATACATGTGATAAAAATATATTTCCATATATTTTTAGCGGTCTTTTGGTCCATTCACCACCATGGGCTATAAAACATGTCTTTTCTCTATACCATGTGTGTTTTCTTAGTTATCTAATATATTTTTAGAAGTGTTGATCATATTGATAGGTATCTGCTGATGAGCTACATCTACAATATATATTCTTCCCTTTTATAGCGAAATATACTCTTATTTGAGCATGTCTGTATGTTATAGTTATAAATAGATGGTTAGTACACTTTAATATATTATTTTAGTTGATTTGTATCCAGCATTACTTCCATAGTTAATATGTTTGTCACTCTGGTGGTTTTTAATCCCCTATGATTGAACACATATCTCTATGTGTACTTCTCTCTATATGGTGATTTATAAAGAACCCGGAATCTAATCCTTGAGCTCATTAAATTATAGGGGAATAATGTGAGTCTTTAACAAATAATATATCATACACAAAGCGCCAGCATCAACAGTTTTCAAAGAGATGTCAACATGAATGGACCTGTTATCCAAAGATATGTTTTCCAATTCCATCTTGCCCGTCCATTCAATTTAACTAATTTGTCATTCTTTCTTCTGATGAAGGACTAGCATCTGAAACGTTAAGACCCTCTTCCTGCTATTTCAAGCATTAACCTAATATATTCCTTCCATATACTGTACTGATTGTGTTGTTATTTCTGTTTACCCTTTACATATATATATAAAATGGAAAAACTCGGTGTATAAACAGCAAAATACCGTCAAAGCTGTGTTGGGTAAAACATTACCTCGAAGGACAGAAGTCAGCAGCTTGATGTGAGTTGACACAAAGAAATGATCGGAAGGAAGAAATAGAATGGGTGAGAGGAGGTCACAAATATTAAAATACATTCATCAGATCTCAGACCACCTGCAGTTTCAATGATTTATCTGAGATTACTGCGAAGAATGGAAGGCTCGTAACAACAGAGAAATAAATATCTTTACTCTTTTACCTGTTTCAGCCATCCGGCTGAGGCCATGCTGGGGCACCGGTTGATACCCATTCTATTTCTTCCTTCCTATCATTTCTTCACTATATTCATTGTTAATTCTCACCTTGCTCACTGTTTCTTTATACATGGCTCTCACATGCCATTCATCTACTCCTAGTTTTCTAAAGGTCCACTGGGGACTCTGTCTAAGGCTTTCTCCAAGTCAAGGAAAGCTAAGTATAGGGGTTTACTTTTAGCTAGGTACTTCTCCTGTAGTTGTCGTACAAGGAAAAGGGCATCTGTGGTACTTTTACCTGGCACGAACCCAAACTGCATTTCATCTAGATCAATTCTGCTATAACTCTTTCTGTGACCTTCATGACCTTGTCAACTAACTTAATGCCTCTATAGTTTCTCCTATCCAGGGCATCTCCTTTACCCTTGTAGCAGTTAACGGTGATGCTGCTATGCCAGTCATTTGGTATGACCCCATTCTGCATTACTTGGTTTACTGTCTGGGTGACCATAGTATGTCCGACCATTTCAGATGCTTTCAACATCTCAGCAACTATCTCTGAAGGCTCAGCTGCCTTGCCTGTCTTCATATCTTTGATGATTGCCTTACTTACTATACTACCATTAACTTGCACTGCTGGTCCCTCTATTGGATCAATTTGGGGAAGACTATCTTTTTCCCATTTATTCTCTAGTAGCCTCTCGTAGTGACACTTCTGAGCTATCTTCTTATCATTAAAAGTGAGGGCAAGTACACCATTATCATTACAGACTCACTTCTCCCTGACAATATCACGATTTTCCTTGACACATTGTTTAGCAATCCTGAACAACTCACGTTTTTGGTCCTCGTGTTGTAGAAAATGCTTGAACTTTCTATCCCCTTCTTCCCTTCTTGCATGGTACACTTGTCTCCTAGATTCTCTCCTGGCCAATTGATAGTGTTCTATACTTCCCCCATCCCACCATACTACTCCACCCCGCCCATTGTCATTTCCCACCCAGAAAGGTTTATAACATCGTTTTTTACCCACAATGAATCTAGCAGACCAGCCCCTCCACCTAGTCTCTTGAACACAAATATATATATATATATATGATCTCTCTCTCTCTCTCTCTCTATATATATATATATATATATAATCTCTCTCTCTCTCTCTCTATATATATATATAATCTCTCTCTCTCTCTATATATATATATATATACTACATATATATATATATACTACATACATATATATACATACATACACTATAATGTTGTCCAAAGGAATGGCTGAAACAGGTTGACACCAATGATGTCACAGCTCATCATTTAATATCCAATCTGATGAGTTCCACTCCAGTTGCTAAGGTCTGGGATGTTGAGGTTTGTTACAAAACAATCACTAAACCAAGATACTGGGTTGGTATAACTACCTGGTTTGTATGTGGTGTGGTGTGATGTATGTCTGTTGTATGGGATGTTGTGTGTGTGTGCAGAGTGATGTGGTTTTGTGTGTGTGTAGTATATAGAGGAAACTTTACAAACATAGGACCTAGAAGGTGTGTGTGAGGACTCTTCCATCTACAACCCTCTCAGGAATGGGTAAAGATAAAGAGAATAAAGTTGTAAAATATTTTCAAATGTTAATTTTTTTTAAAAGTCCTAATTTGAACTGTCATGAAAGTACCATCCAACAAATATTAAAGTTGTAAAATTGTTTTTATTTAAACATAAATGTGGATATTTTGTCACAAATATGAATATAAACCAGTTGAGGTTTATAAAATAAATACATTCATCTTTTGTTTTGTTTTTCTTGCACTGATGGAGTCATAGGGGTGCCACTGTGGACAGTTGAAGCTTGGTGGAGCCCTTAACTCACCAGGTTGGAACAGTTGATTACTTCCAGAGAAGGAGAGAGAATGAGAGAGAGGAAGTGGGAAAGAAATATAGAGCGGAAGAACAGACCCCAGTGGTAGACTGGTACTTGTTTGTTATCAACCTTGAATGGATGAAAGGCAAAGTTGACCTCAGCAGGATTTAAACTCAGAGAAGAGAACCAGAACAAATATGGCAGAAGGCATTATATCTATTGTTTTATAGACTTTAAATAACTGTTTCTACTTTTAACTCAAGGCCACAATTGGAAGGGAAGGAGAAAGTTGATTAAATCAATCCCAGTGGATTACTGGTACTTTATTTTACTGAACCTCTGAGAAAGAAAGGTAAAGCTAACCTCAGCAAGATTTTAATACAGAATGTAAAGGGATGTAACTATATGACACAAAGCATATCGTCTGACACTCTACTGATTCTGCAAATCCACCACCCTCAACAATGAAATGAAGTGTCTCTATAAGAAACCTTAATGACAAATAATATGAAGTGGAACTTCCTCCAGAGTGTATTTGTGGATTACAATACAAAACCTCTGAGAATGATTTCCAACATATTTCACCATAATAAATGTTCATTAATATATTGGATTGGCAGTATCGGTAGAGGGTCGGACGCCATGCTTTGACGCATAGAGTTACGCCCCTTGCCATTCAGAGTTCAAATCCCGCCGAGGTTAACTTTGCCTTTCATCCTTACGGGGTCGATAAAATAAAGTACCAGTAATGCACTGGGTATTTACTGGCCTTGTGCCAAAAGTAGAAACAATTAATATATATTATTATTATTATTATTTATTAGGTCAGGTGGATTGGCCAGAACAATTCTACTCTCCTTCTTTAGATGTCACAATCTTCCATGGCATTCCTGAGATCATTAATCTCCAGCTGGACATCCAGAGACATCTGATCTATGTAGGTCAATCTCCGTCATCCCACTAGGGTCTTACTATGTTTAGGTATCCACCACAGGAGCCAGCTCATCAGGTCATCTTACCCTCAATAGCAATGTCCAGCATATATTGTCCTCCCCTCCCTAGTTATTGTGGTAATCTTCAATATATTTCTTCCGCTTGGGCGAGGTATATATACACACAGACATATATATATGTTGAGATGTATAAGAGAAGGATTGCATATTTGGCATGAATAAGGTTTTTCCCCATTATGTTTTCTTCTATATCTTTTCAAGACACAGCTCAAGGCAAAAGATTTCCCACATATGGTAGGGTTTTTCCCACAATGGTAGGGTTTTTCTCCAGTATGTTTCCACATGTGGATGATAAGATTAGAATTATAAGTAAAATATTCCCCACATATTTTACAGTGGAAGGGTTTTTCTTCAGTGTGTATTCTTTTGTGTTCTACAAGGTTAGAACCACGAGAAAATGATTTACCACATATTTCATATGAATAAGATTTATCTCTTGTGTGTATTCTTTTGTGATCTCCAAGATGGAGCTTCTGAGAGAAAGATTTCCCACATATTTCACATGAAAAGGATTTTTCCCCTGCGTGTATTCCTTTGTGTTTTACAAAATTAGCACAATGTGAACAAGATTTTCCACATATTTCACATTGGAAGGGTTTTTCACCAGTGTGTGTTCTTTTGTGAACTCCAAGATGGGTCTTCTGAGAAAGACATTTCCCACATATTTCACAGTGGTAGGGTTTTTCTCCAGTATGACTTTGTATGTGGATGACAAGTTTAGAATTATCAGTGAAAGATTTCCCACATATTTCACACTGGAAGGGTTTTTCTCCAGTGAGTAGTTTTGAAGGGAAAGTTTTCCTGTAAATCTCACAGCTATATTCAGACATATTTCTAGCTAGTGATCTTTAGATAAAGGATTCTCACCACTTTTACGTATATATTAAGAAATGTAGATATCGTTAATATATGCTATGTAGTCTAATATACAAAGGGTCCATAAAAGACTGCAGAACTCCGCTTTCTTCTTCTACAAAGTTGTAATGTAGTATTTAGTTGGTACAAGTAATGAGACATATGACAGCCCAAGACTGATTTTCGACGAAGAAAATTCAATCGTATATTATATAATTCAATCAGAGAGTGTGAGAGTGGGGGGATAGATAGATGTGTGTGTGTGTAGAAATATGTGTGTAAGTGTTGTAATAAATCAAGATATTTCACTTCAGATAGAAAAGTTCACAATGTTTGTGTTGTGGTGGAAAACGAAATAATACGTACTTTAGTTTTCAAGACCAAATATAAAGTCAAGAAAAGTTAGTAAAAACTAAATGTTCACTGATTTCTGATTAAAATAATATTTTCCTGTCCTGTAAAATGTTGAACAACCACTTCAATATTTAATAATACAGGAGATAAAACAACAACTATAAGGTAAATAAGTAATCTTATGTTATTTACAAACATCAACGTCCACCTTAATATGAAATAATCACCATAAAAGAGGAAGCAAGGGCATCGGTTACCAGCACCTGGGCTGCTCTCTCTCATCCTGAGTGAGATCTTCCGGCACCGCCTGAGCCAAGCGATGTTGACCAGTGAGGCATGGGTGTCAGGCAAGCTCGTTGTCTCATCTGGTGGTGTGCTAGACGGCCGTGGCTGGGCAGACAAGGCGAAAAGACAGTTTCAGCTTCTCAACACTGCGAGCGCACAGGAGGTTTGACGCGTCAAGCCAACACAGGTGAGGTGGTGGAAGCAGCCGCACCCCGAACAGTTCCAGCCCCTCTCCCGTCTATTCGTGGTGCTGCAGGTGTCGACTGCAGGGGATGGAGGATTGGGTTTTTTTTGGGGGGGGGGACCAAGCCGGATCAGGGGTGAGTGGCTGGTTGTCACCAGCCTAGGTGCTAGGCACAACTGTGTGGGTGGAAGGGAGAGTGCTGATAAGAGGGCCTCATAGCTCACCTACATCAGATATGGAGGCGTCAGAAGACAAGAGAGAAAAGAAGGGGGTGCATGGAGGGGGGGGGGGGGACACACAAGAAAGTAGAATGTTAGCAAATAAATAAGCGGAAAGACCCAGAGTTCAGCACGCACACATGCGAGCATGTTAGCAGTTTCTCATAGAACCTTGTGGCTAAAGGTGAGTCTTTCAATCCTGAAAACATATGTGTTGTTGTTATTGTCACTGATGCTGGAGTTGGCTTCCTCTTGTTAATGGTAGTGGTAGTGTTTGTTGGTAAGTTGTTGGTGTATACATATATATGTTGTTGTTGTTGTTAATGTCACCGCTGCTGTCGCTGCCTTCCTCTTGTTAATGGTAGTGGTAGTTGAAACTGCTGCCTATTTGGGCTGCCAGGCTGGTTGCTGGGGCTCGAACGCCTTCTTTAACCGAAAATGCGGGGGTCGTTGTTATTGTCACTGTTTCTGTTGCTGCCTTCCTATTGTTAATGGTAGTGATAATTGTTGGTGCTACCTATATCGGCTGTCAAGCTGGCTGCTGTATCAGCTTCTGTGAGTGACGCTCCAATGGCCTTCTTGGCCAAAGATGCAGGTCAATGGCTTTTGGCTTTGTTTGGCAACACAACGGTAAATAAATATATTCTCTATTTATTTTTCTCTATTTCTAATCTGATTCAATATCATCAATTGGAAAGACCAATGGAAACATTGTTTCCTTGGTCCAATCTGATGAGTCCCACTCTACTTGGTAAGTAAGATCTGAGATGTTGAGATTTATTACAAAAAAAAATCACTAAAATCAAGTTGTGTTGTGTTGTCGCGTTGAGGTGTGGTGGGTTTGTTGTGGTGTTGTGTGGTATGTGGTGTGTTTGTTGTGGTGTGGTGTGTGTTGTGTTGTGGTGGTGTGGTATGTTGTTGTGGTGTGGTGTGGTATGTGGTGTGGTGTAGTGTGTTGTGGTATGGTATGTGGTGTGTGTTGTATGTGGTGTGGTATGTGGTGTGGTGTGGTGTGCTATGTGGTGTGTGTGGGCGCATGGTGATGTGTTGTGTGTGTGTAGTGTAAAGAGGAAATTTTACACACCTAGGACCTAGAAGGGGTGTGTGAGGACTCTAACCCCTACAACCCTCTCAGAAATAAATGGATTAAGAAAAAGAGAAGAAAGTTGTAAAGTATTTTCAAATGTCAAATTTAAAAAAAAAAAGTCCAAATTTCAACTGTCATGAAAGTACCATCCAACAAATATTAAAGTTATGCAATTGTTTTTATTTACACATGTGGATATTTTGTCATAAATATAAACTAGTTAAGGTTTACTAAATGAACACATATAAACACATCAATGTTGTTTTTTTTTAAATGATGTAGTCGTAAGGGTGTCACTGTGGACATTTGAAGCTTGGTGGAGCCCTTCACTCTCCAGGTTGGAACAGTTGATTTCTTCCAGAGAAGGAGACAGAATAAGAAGGAGGAAGTGAGATAGAAATATAGAGAAGAAGAACAGACCCCAGTGATAGACTGGTATTGTTTTTTTATCAACCTTGAATGGACGAAAGAAAGTTGACATCGGCAGGATTTAAACTGAGAGAGCAGAGAACCAGGATAAATATGGCAGAAAGCATTCTATCTATTGTTTTATAGACTTTAAATAAATGTTTCTACTTTTGACTCAAGGCCAGCAATTTGAAGAGAAAGAGGAATGCCAATTAAATCAGGCCCAGTGCATTACTGTTACTGTTTTTTATCAACCTTGAATGGATGAAAGTCAAAGTTGACCATGGCATGACTTAAACCCATAACATAAAGGACTGTAACTTTATGACACAAAGCATATCGTCTGACACTCTACTGATTCTGCAAATCCACCACCCTCAACAATGAAATGAGATTGTGTCTCTGTAATAGCCCTTAATGACAAATCATATTATTTGTCATTAAGGGCTATTACAGAGACACAATCTCAAGGGGCACTTTCTACAGGGTGTATTTGTTAATTACAATACAAAACGTCTGAGAATGATTTCCAACATATTTTACCATAATAAATGTTCATCAATATATATTAATATTATTATTATTTTCTGCTAGCATGTGTAGTGTGCCTATTGATATTATACGCAGGTATATATATATATACATGTAGATATGATACATCAAATAAATTCCTAATTGGCAATATATAATACATAGAAATTGAACGAAGACTGTGTTACACTGTCTTATGTAATCAGTAACGTAATCCATGATACATTAAAAAAGACGATATTATATATAAACTGCATTAGGAGAAAATTAGTGACGGAAATATATGAATGTTTATTTAAGCGATGGCCAACCGGAAGTGTTGACATTTCAGAAATTTTAAAGAAGTGAATCTTTAAATAAACAAAATATATTTAATCAACAGCCACGGAATTTAGTAGATAAATTATGCAATATTCATTCATTATTTATTCAAAGTAATGCAACTTATTTTACTAATGGGATAAAATATTATAAACTGGACGCAGTCCCGCGCTCCTTACTTTTTTATAGTTTAGATTTATTAGGTCAGGTGGATTGGCCAGAACAATTCTATTCTTCTTTTTTAGATCTCACGATCTTCCATGGCATTCCTGAGATCATTAATCTCCAGCTGGACATCCTGAGACATCTGATCTATGTAGGTCAATCTCAGTCATCCCACTAGGGTCTTACAATATTTAGGTATCCACCACAATAGCCAGCTCATCCTACCCTCAGTAGCAATGTCCAGCATATCTTGTCCTCCGCTCCCTAGTTATTGTGATTATCTTTGATATATGTCAGTATATTTCTTCCCTTTGAGGAATGTATTAAAAAATAAAAATAATAAAATATATATATATACACACACACACACACAACATATATGTTGAGATGTATAAGATTTCTCAAGCTTCACATTTTATATTCTGCCTTCCAAAGTGTGTCTATATATTTGTGCTTTTCATATTTCACATTGATGGGGTTTACCGCAAGTGTTGACTACGTAGGTGAACAACCATTGACGAATTCTCAGTGAAAGATTTAGCTCATATTTCACATGAATAAGGTTTTTCACCAGTATGTATTCTTTTATGACGTACAAGATGAGAACTGCAAGAAAAAGATTTCCCACATATTTCACAGTGGAAGGGTTTTTCACCAATATGTATTCTTTTGTGACGTACAAGATCAGAATTACTAGAAAAAGATTTCCCACATATTTCACAATGGAAGGGTTTTCCACCAGTGTGTGTTCTTTTGTGAGGTTCAAGTTGAGAACTCTGAGAAAAAGATTTCCCACATATTTCACAGTGGAAGGGTTTTTCACCAGTATGTGTTCTTTTGTGAGGTTGAAGAGTAGAACTCTGAGAAAAAGATTTCCCACATATTTCACATGAATAAGGTTTTTCTCCTGTGTGTATTCTTTTGTGCTTTATAAGATCGTACTTCTGGGTGAAAGATTTCCCACATATTTCACAGTGGAAGGGTTTTCTCCAGTGTGACTCCGTATGTGGATGACAAGAGCAGAATTATCAGTGGAAGATTTCCCACATATCTCACAGTGGAAGGGTTTTTCTCCTGTGTGACTCCGTATGTGGATGACAAGATTAGAATTATCAGTAAAAGGATTTCCCACATATTTCACAGTGGAAGGGATTTTCTCTGTGTATTTTCTCATGTGAGGATAGTTTCAGTTTTGAAGAGAAAGTTTTCCTGCAAATCTCACAGCTATATTCAAACATATTTCATAAAGGAATCTCACCACTTCCACTCATATATTAAGAAATTTATCATTCAGTTGGTAAAGTAATAAGATGTATGAAAGCGTCAGACTGATCTTGGAAGAAGAAAAAGCTTGTGTGTGTGTGTGTGTTAAGGTGAGAGAAGCTCTATTCACACTAAAATCATCAGCTCATAAAACAGACGAATAAGACTTCTATAGTTAAGGTTCTTGTTATTGAGGACAGTTCAATAGACGAAGTTTAATATATATTATACATATATATATATATATATATATATATATACAGACTTACAGTGTGTAGGTATGAGAGAGAGAAATAAATAGACGTGTGTGTGTGTGTAGAAATATGTGTGTAGGTGTTGTAATAAATCAAGATATTTCACTTCAGGTAGAAAAGTTCACAATGTTTGTGTTGTGGTGGAAAACGAAATAATACGTACTTTAGTTTTCAAGACCAAATATAAAGACAAGAAAAGTTAGTAAAAACTAAATGTTCACTGATTTCTGATTAAAATAATATTTTCCTGTCCTGTAAAATGTTGAACAACCCCTTCAATATTTAATAAAGCAAGTATCATGATTCTGATCTTGTGCCTTGTGGTGCTTGATATATTACTTTATCTGTCGAGTCTGAATCCATTAGTAACATATTTGAGGGAGAAAGTATACCATATATTTTGGCTCTCCAGACTATAACTGTGATTTCTTGCGGCTAAAAACATTTATAACACATTAGGTCTTCAAAAATTAGCATGTACTATGAATATATCTCGTAAATCTAAATGTAAGTTGAATAAATTATACAGTGTGCTATTATATATACAGCCAAAATATCCGCACAAAAAAAAAAGAGACGCTAACGAATACGGCCAAAAAAAGAAAACATAATATCATCCTCGCTTGTCAACGTCAAACTGGACCCGGTGTGAGAAATATATATTTTTGTAAATAAGACAATAGAACCGTGTGGAAATGGAAGCACCAATTGAAACATAAGTTTTAAATCTCCATTATATCTAAATTATGAAAGTATTGAAGAAGACAAGGAAACACACTTCAATCTTCCGACGTGGAAGAGGCTCCTATCAGAAGAAACCATCACCGAATCATCATTTTTCTTACCTGTTGTACAAACCTGGCTGGACACAGAACACTGCACAAACATTCTAACAGTTCTATAGAGTTATGAAATAATTGTTTCTACTTTTGGCACAAGGCCAGCAATTATCCCAGTGCATTACTGGTACTTTATTTTATCGACCCCGTAAGCATGAAAGGCAAAGTTAACCTAGGCGGGATTTGAACTCAGAATGGCAAGGGCCGTAACTCTATGCATCAAAGCATGGCGTCCAACCCTCTACCGATACTGCCAATTCACCGCCCTTAGTTATAGAGTTATGAAATAATTGTTTCTACTTTAGGCACAAGGCCAGCAATTACCCAAAGCATTACTGGTACTTTATTTTATCGACCTCGTAAGGATGAAAGGCAAAGTCAACCTCGGCGGGTTTTGAACTCATGAAATAATACATATGAACAAGCCATAGATGACGAACATCATTAAGTAATATCAGTTTCATGAGGAGATAAAACGCCTCCATCCTTTTGAAGGAAAAAAAATATAAATGAGTATAAATCCTGGAAAACTGAAAGTCCGGTATTGGAAAAAAAAAAAAAATCACAAGGGATTGACACTCCAAATTCACTATTTTCCTTTTACTTTGCTCCACTTTTCAAATTAAATGACACGACGGTTCAGTTATATTCAAATATTGTAAGCGCGTCCTTGAAAATATCGTCTTTGACAAACTGCTCAGTTGCTCGCATGTGTGCGTGCTGAATTCTGGGTCTTTCCGCTGGGAACAACCCCTTGTCCCCCCCCCACTCCTTTTTTGTGTACATCCATCCATTCACTCATTCATTTACTGCCATTCTACCTTCCTGTGTCTCCCACTCCATGCAGCCCCTTTTCGCTCTCGTTTTCTGGCACCGCCATATATATAGGTGAGCTATGCTCCCCTCTTACCAGCACTTTCCCTTCCAACCACACATACCAACCACCCACCCCTGCTGCCGCTCGGTGCCCCAGTCGCCGGCCCCACGCCCCATCCCCCACCCCTCCAAATCGACACCTGCAGCACTTGCGGCACTACTAACAAACAGAAGAAGGGCCGGAACTGTTTGGGGTGCGGCTGCTTCCACCACCTCACCTGCGTTTGCTTGACTCGTCGAGCTTCCAATGTCCTGCAGCATGGAAGTGCAGGAGCTGCCTCTTCCCCACGTCTTCCCAGCCACGGCCGTCTGGCACACCACAAGATGGGACAGCGAGCTTTCTTGACGTCCGAGACTCGCTGGTCAACATCGCTCGGCTCAGGCGGCTCCGGAAGATCCCACTCAGGATCCCGAGAGCAGCACGGGTGCCGGTAGTCGATGCCCTCGCTTCCTCGATTGAGAGCACCCTTGACTCCAATCGAGCCAGTGACTGGGAGCGGCTGTTCTATTTCACCCCACTCGCCCTCGGCCTCCCCAGCTCTGGCGCTGACCAGGGCGGCCGGTCAACAGCAGCCTTCGTCAAGGCCAATGTCTCGTCATTTGGGCGAGCGCCCATTCCAAGCGTGCCCAGGGACGCCACACACCCCACCCTCAGTTACCCCCTCTCCTCCACCCCTGAGGCCAGCGCCAAGCGTTTGCGTGACCAGGTAAATACAAAGATTATCATGGGTGATGTCTCGGCCGCAGTCAGAGTTGTTGCCTCAGAGGACACTGTCCTCCAACCCACCGAGGAGATCCTGGCTGCTCTGCGGCTCAAACACCCTGAGCCACCCACTGATCTCAGACCCATACCCCCACCCGACCCCCACCTGCTCCTTGTGGCTACTGATGCAGATATCATGTCCGTCATCAGGTCCTTCCCAGCTAGCAGCTGCGGAGGTGTTGATGGTCTCCGACCAGGCCACCTCGAGCAGTGACATCCCCCCTCTCTGCTGAGACCGGGCGCCGCCGTCTGAGTGCAATTGTGGCGCTCACCAATAGGCTCATTCATGGTGCCCTCGACTCTTACGCCCGAGGCCTCTTTTTTTCGGCCAGCCTCACCGCTCTCATAAAGAAAGAGGCTGGCTGCAAAGGTGATCTGCAAGTCCGTCACACACGAACTGGGTGAGGAGTTTAGTCCGGTGCAACTGGGTTTCGGCGTGTCCGGTGGCTGTGAGGGAGCCTCTCATTCAATCAGGCAGTTCTTCAGCAGCTGCCCATCGGTACCAGCACCCAGGGACTCCAGGCACCACATTGTCAAGCTTGACATGAGGAATGCCTTTAACTCTTTACGCCGGGATCATCTGCTCGAGGCCTGCCTCAGCCGAGCCCCCACTGTCTACCTGTGATATGGAGCCCCGAGCATACCCTCGGCTACTGGGGTCTCGCAGGGCGACCTTTTGGGACCCCTCCTGTTCGCCCTTGGTATTGACTACATCGCCCGGAGTATCACGGCCCCTCTCAACGTTTGGTATCTGGATGATACGGGCGGGCCCGTACGTGATTCCTGCCCTGGCGGGAATCGGCCTCCAGGTCAACTCAGCCAAGTCGGAAGTGGTGAACGTCAGCCTCGATGCTGTGAGCTTTGCAGCACCGTCTTGTACGTGCGGTTCATCCTTCGCCAGGTTCAGGTCACGCCCAAAGAGGATGTCCTCATCCTCGGGTAACCGATCCACCCGCCAGCCATCCGCTCCACCATTAGGTCCAGGCTTCAACCACTCCAGACTCTCACGAGCCGACAGGGCTTGATTGACGGCCACCCAGCTCTCTTTCTGCTGAGGAACTGCTTCGCCATGCCGAAGCTCCTCTATACACTCCGCAGCGCTCCATGCTACACCCAGACATCTCTCCTCGCTGACCTCGATACTTGTAACCGAGCAGCAGCCGGGAGGATATGCAACGTCAAGTTTGACGACATAGGGTGGCAGCAAGCCACTTTACCGGTCAGGTGGTGGCCTTCGCCTCCAGTCGTCGATCTCACTAGCTTTGCCGGCGTATCTTTCGTCGGTAACCTCGTGCCGTGTCCTCGTCAGCAGGGTTTTACAAAACACAACCCTCTGTGTTCAGAGAACGTGAGGCCGCCTGTGAGATGTGGGACCGGCTGGGACTTAGCCCAGTAGACGTCCCTCCTCCTTATTCCCCTGTTGACATCAAGTCCCCCCAACACACTTGGGATGCCATCCAGTGCAGCCTGGCCTCAGACAGGCTCACGCGCCAGCTCGACTACCACCGCCTTGTTTGTTTTTGTGCGGCCTCCAAACCCCACAGTGGTGCCTGGCTCCATGCCCTGCCCTCCTTCTCCACTGGCACGCAGCTAGACAACCATAACCTGCGCATCGGCGTTTCCCTGAGGCTGGGCCTCACACCAATGTCGCTGCGGTTCCACCATGGACTCTTTCGGCCTCCACCCGCTTACAAGTCGCCACAGTGCCGGCCGCATTCCACGCCATACTGCCCTCAACGAGGTCATTAAGCATGGCTTGGACGCTGCAGGCTTCCCTTCCCAGCTCGAACGGCAAAAGGCCAGATGGCATGACCATCTTCCCGTTCCGCGCTGGTAAACCCCTCGTCTGGGATGCCACTTGCACCGACACTTTCTGCAGCCGCAACCTGGTGCAGTCTGCGACTGACCCAGGTTCTGCTGCACGTCGGGTTGAGGGGGCCAAACTCCTCAAATACCGGTCGCTCTCCGACAGGTTTGCGGTCGTTCCCCTGGCAGTGGAGGCCTCTGGTGTCCTCGGCTCCAGGGCTACCTCCATACTCACCACCATAGGCGCTGAGGTGGCCAGCCGCAGGTGTGAGCCCCGTGAGTTGGAGTGGCTTTTCCAGCGCATCTCCCTTGCCGTCCTCTGGGGAAACACCTTCTCCATTCTGTCCGCCGGGGCTGTGGGTGGGCCCCATCACGTACCAATACATTACTTAAATACCATTCTTTCATCCCAGTAGTGTTAAATAAACATGTTTGTGGTCATATACACACATACATACATATATGGCGACATACACAAATATACATATACACACATACATACATATATGGCGACATACACAAATATACATATACACACATACATACATATATGGCGACATACACAAATATACATATACACACATACATACATATATGGCGACATACACACATATACATATACACACATACATACATATATGGCGACATACACAAATATACATATACACACATACATACATATATGGCGACGTACACAAATATACATATACACACATACATACATATATGGCAACATACACAAATATACATATACACACATACATACATACATATATGGCGACGTACACAAATATACATATACACACATACATACATATATGGCGACGTACACAAATATACATATACACACATACATACATATATAGCGACGTACACAAATATACATATACACACATACATACATACATATATGGCGACGTACACAAATATACATATACACACATACATACATATATGGCGACATACACAAATATACATATACACACATACATACATATATGGCAACGTACACAAATATACATATACACACATACATACATATATGGCGACGTACACAAATATACATATACACACATACATACATACATATATGGCGACATACACAAATATACATATACATACATACATACATATATGGCAACGTACACAAATATACATACACACAAATACATACATATATGGCGGCAGACACAAATATACATACACACACATACATACATATATGGCGGCATACACAAATATACATATACACACACATATACATATATGGCGACGTACACAAATATACACACACACACATACATACATATATGGCGACGTACTCAAATATACATATACACACACATATAATATATGGCGACGTACACAAATATACATACACACAAATACATACATATATGGCGACGTACACAAATATACATACACACACATACATACATATATGGCGACATACACAAATATACATATACACACATACATACATATATGGCGACGTACACAAATATACACACACACACATACATACATACATATATGGCGATGTACTCAAATATACATATACACACACATATAATATATGGCGACGTACACAAATATACATATACACACATACATACATATATGGCGACATACTCAAATATACATATACACACATACATACATATATGGCGACGTACACAAATATACATATACACACATACATGGCGACGTACACAAATATACATACATATACACACATACATACACACATACATGGCGATGTACACAAATATACATATATATACATACATACATATATGGCGACGTACACAAATATACATATACACACATATGGTGGCTGCCAACTCGTTTTCGAGTACGGCCACTACTTTATATCCATGTAGGAGAACCCCTACCGATGCGCTGAACAAGTGTGACTTTTTAGTGCAGCCAGCGACTTGAAAACTTTGGTACAAACACTACACTTGCGACAATTATTGACACATAGTGCTGGGCCCATGGTACCATGTGACGACAAGTGCAGAGAGATCTCCAGATATAAAGCAATGCCTGTGCCGTGAAGCTTTTATAGTGAGCAAAGGCACTGCACAAAGCCAGTCCCACTCTCTTAACCAAGATGATATTTACCAAAAAGAAGAACAAGTCAACATCATTGGATACCATCAGGGTTGCAGGTGTTATATCAGAGTTTTCCTTCTCCTAGAATTCTGCCTTGACAAAGGCTAAGGGGTCATCTCTCCCGGTGATTTTGGATGGCCATTGACTCTTAAGAGCTCCTTTGCCCTTTGACAGGTTTTGTTTTTAGTCCTGCAGGATGTCCAAAGTCACCCTCCTCACCAAGAAAACTTGGTGGGGTTGCCAGTTTAGTCGCCAACGACCCGACCATGAGACAGGTTGTACTGGGATACATGTTACCAGTAGCACCAACTGGTGACCTGACATATACATATATATATATATATACGCACATATATTTATAAATATATACTCTTATGTATTCCATTAAATATTCTACACGTGTATATATATATATTTATATGAATATATATATATACTCTTATGTGTATACGTCTGAAAATGTATATATGTATGTAAATATATTTTTATACATACATGTATACATATAGATGGACAGTTATGCACATAAAATATTTTATTATTTATATACATACAATGAATTATTAACTTATTAAAAACTACAATGTATGATTAAATTATGTTTGATTTTAATGTCTATGAAAGAAAATTATTATAATTGATCTAAATTAATGTTAAAATAAATTTTAAAAAATCTAAATAAACAGTTTATTTGTCAACATAACCGTCGTGATAATATTGGTTTCTTATATAGGCATAAGACCAACAATTTTGGAGGAGGGGAAAGTAGATTAAATCAACACCAGTGCATTACTGGTTCTTTATTTTATCGACCCCGTAAGGATGAAAGGCAAAGTTAACCTCGGAGGGATTTGAACTCAGATCATACTGTCGTCATAATATTACAAATAAAAAGAGAGGGAGTCGGGCTGCTAACTGTAAGGTTCTTGTCTTTAGGTGTGGTGTTGTGTTGGTTGTTGGGTAGGAGCTGTTGGCCGATGGGTTGAGCATGTAGTGTCACTGAACCACGATCAAGGCTGTGATAGTGATGCTTCTGTGGTTTCATATTTCAACACAGGCAAGATGATCTATAATATGAACAGCTAAATTGTGGAGAAATTCATTCAATTACTACAGGTCTGACCCTTAGTCTGAATTATATCTACTTATGTAGGTTTAAAGCAACCGATCAAACGTTCCTTTCCTAATTCAAGAATGTATGTGACCTGAAAGAAATTTGGCTGCTATTTCCAACATGTCAAGTAACCACATAGAGGTCTTCACTCCTTCTCTCGAAACAAACATATTTGTCATTGTTAGTGGTTTTAACCAAAATGTTGTTGTTGAAATCAGTAATTTTTTACAGGAAAGTTAGGATTAACTAATGAACTTGATACAATTGAGTGAGGGAAGATTTTAGCTGGCCAACATAGAAAACACTTTCTAAATGAGACAGAATACTTTGTTGAATAATTATTTCAATGATTCTTTTCTAACTTTTCCTTTCAACTTTCTCTTTCATTTCACTTGTTTTTCCTTCTTTTCTTTAACCTTCTTATTAGATTATATGTTGTCTTATATTTTCACTTGGACTCTATACTTCTCTGTGTTATATATATAAGGTTCCATGTGAAACACCATAACTAGAATACAATTGAACAACAAACAAACGATTTGTTTCGGTTATAAAGAACTTTTCGTTACAACGAATTATCTTTATACCCGTGAATTTCGTTATAACGGAATTTCCCTGTATATATGGTATGTATGTGTATGCATGTATATATATATATATATATATATATATATATATATATATTTATATATATATATATTTATATATATATATATAGCAAGAAAGAGAATAATATTCTGGCGGTTTTCGAGCTTATTCTGAAGTCTGTACAAAAGACTTGCTGTTGTTGATTGTTTAACTAAACGTAAAAGTTTAAAGAAAGAAAAATCTGTAATCGATAATTTCACTGCTATTTCTAGCAGGGTGAGAGACTAAGTAAATATATAATTGATATTTTACTGAGTGATACTTTTTGATTTGCCATCGATTAAATACGATCGGAACTGTCTGAATGTATTAAATTATATCAGGGAATTTTAACGTATGACACCGGTAAGGGAGTTAAATTATTTCCAACGACACCGAGTACTTGCTGTCTTCAATATAACTTTAATTAATCTAATATATATATATACACAATATATATATTAATTAATCGAATATATATATATATATACACAATTTTAATCCCCCGACATCAGTCTTACACTGTCATATCTATTCTTACTTTACAATTGTGTCTACTAAGAGTTCCATTACAATCTGTAGGAGTGAAACTACTATTTCACCAGAACATCTGCTATCAGTCATTTATAGACAATATATATATTTTAGACCACATATCAACCTAATATATATATATTTCCTATCAAATCTGTAGCTAAAGACATAAAGTCAGCCTCACTACTTCATTCTGACAAGATATCAATTTATGACTAAAGATGAAGAAGATACACCAACGTTAATGTCGTGAAATAAAGCTGATAACATCTTTGAAACTTCTAATTTGATAACAAAGAGATTATTTCTTTGGTTGTTTAGTAAAAGCTAACAACACAAGACATTGATTATATCTGAAGGAGGTAAGTTGACAAAGATTTACTTAATGTCTATATTAATGTGTGTAAATAATATAATTATGTGAACCCTACAACGACCCAGTAATTATATACAAGTGAAAATATATATAACAACATTAGAAAAATATATTTCTTCCTCCACTTTTATATATAGAAAAAACACTTCCAAACTGAAATGTTGATGTGATATTTTTCAATCATCAGATTCCACTGTTACATGTGATATAAAATATATTGTTATCATGACTGTCTTTATTATTTAAAATACCTCCGTCTATATTTCAACCACTGGAACAACCTCAAACAAGAAACAGTTGTCACACCCTCAGTCAACATTTTAATGTAAGATATCGAAATAAAGGGCACTGTCGTGGTATTAACTGTCAGAAAGAAGGTGACGTCAGTCGTCAACCTTCTCGATCCTTTATTTCCGTATCACTATTCCGTTTATTTACGTTTATGATTTTATTTATGGGGACCAAATAACCCCGTAATTTTCGAGAGAAACGATAAAATACAATCTTATTTAACATATGCATTAAAAACTACACTAGCTATTACAATTGTAATTAACGTGTAAGAACTTAAATGAAAATATAGGTGGCCCTTAAAAGGGCCGGTGTTGAAACAAGTCATGGTTATCAAATTAGAAAACAAATTTAAGTTCAACACCGGCCCTTTTAAGGGCCACCTATATTTTCATTTAAGTTCTTACACGTTAATTACAATTGTAACAGCTAGTGTAGTTTTTAATGCACATGTTAAATAAGATTGTATATTATCGTTTCTCTCTCAAATTACGGGGTTATTTGGTACCCATATTATTTTTTTAATAAGTGTATCTCATCGTAAACGTATCTCTTAGAAAATCCTAAACATAAATAAAGGGAATAGTGATACGGAAATAAAGGATTGAGAAGGTTGACGAATGACGTCACCTTCTTCTACTCTCACTTCTGACAGCTAATACCATGACGCTGCCGAAATATATGTTATGAGTGTATATAGATAGATGTATGTTGTGTGTGTATATATACAGTAATCCCCCGCTATATCGCGGTTCACTTTTCGCGGTCCCGTTACATCGCGGATATTTCTTTGGAACGTATCTAATTTCCTATCGCGGTAATCCTCGTCACATCGCGGATTATTCGTTAGAACATATCTAGTTTCTTATCGCGGTACGTCTGAATAAAAAGTGTTTAAATTTTAAACTTATTAAATAAGTTTGAATGTTATTAAAGTCGAGGTTGACTTTGCCGTTCATCCTTACGTGATCGATAAAATAAAGTACCAGTAATGCACTGGTTAATTGCTGGCCTTGTGCCTAAAGTAGAAACAATTAAAGTGTATATCGTAAGGAAGGGACATATTACGACCGTTAGTTTGGTGTTTAAATACAAAAGTGTGTTTTAATAAGTTTATATGTACTTAAAGCATGTATGAGAGGTATTTTAAGGCTTAAACTATGAAAACAACGGTTGTCTTTATGGTCTCTCTATATCACGGTTGGTTCTGGAACGTATCATGGCTTAGTGGTTAGAGGATTGGGCTTACAATTAAAAGGTGGTGAGTTCGATTCTCGGACCGGGTGATGTGCTGTCTCCTTGAGCAAGACACTTTATTTCACGTTGGTCCAGTTTACTCAGCTGTAGAAATGAGTTGTAATGTCACTGGTGCCAAGCTTTATCAGCCATAGCCTTTCCCTTGGACATATATATAGTGTATATATACTGTATAATATATATATAGTATATATATGTTGTGATGTCACTGGTGCCAAGCTGTATCGGCCATAACCTTTCCCTTGGACATATATATAGTGTATATATACTGTATAATATATATAGTGTATATATATTGTATATATATATGTTGTGATGTCACTAGTGCCAAGCTGTATCGTCCATAACTTTTCTCTTGGACATATATATAGTGTATTGATACTGTACACAGTGTATATATAATATATACATAGTGTATATATATAGTATATATATACGTTGTGACGTCACTGGTACCATGCTGTATTGGCCATTGTCTTTCTCTTGGACATCATATATAATGTATATATACTGTATAATATATATGGTGTATATATACTGTACACAGTATATATATATATCTATATCATCATCATCACCGTTTTACGTCTCTTCTTCCACGGTAGTATGGGTTAGACAGGTTGTCCTGTTGTGGGCAGTGCCAGGTAGGGTGACCTTGTCTTGCTCAGATGGGAACTGATTTTGGCTTGATTTCTACAGCTGGATGCCCTTACTAACACCAACCTCACAGTCAGTGCTGGGTGCTTTTTTGTTGTGACACCTCCACGGCCACTTTACAGTGGGAGAGAGTGGGGGTATATTGCTTATGTGCTTCTGTATTACCGCATGAAGCCAGAGGTCACGGTTCTGTGTCATCGCTCTTGAGAGGTGCAACTGGGTAAGGTCGGCTTTTATCACCTCGTCCCAGATCCTCTTGGGTCTCCCCACTCCGCGGTGTCCATTGACTTCTAGTGCTCTGCACTTTTTTATGCAGCTGTCATCCTTCATACACATCACATGTCCATACCAACACAACCGCCTCTCCTGCACACAGCATTTGATTCCTCTTATGCTCAGTCTCTCTCTCAATTTGTTAATGCTTTGCCATTCACGTATATTACTATTACACATCCATCGGAGCATGCAGGCTTCGTTTCTTTCTAATCTACACAAGTCTTCTACAGACAGTGCCCAGGTCTCACTACCACGTAACATTGCTGTTCGTATGCATGCATCATACTGCTTGCCTTTCATTTTGAGGGAAAAGCCTTTTGCAGCTAGTAGTTCTTACCCTAGTTATTGTACTTTCTGAATATCCACAGTCATTGTTAAGCCTAACTTTGCTGACTGCTCCCCTATATATGGCTTGTACAGCTTTCACAAGCCGTTCATCTACTCCTAGTTTTCTAAGAGATGACCAGCTTATAACACGGGCAGTCTGTCGAAGGCTTTTTCCAGATCGAGAAGAGCCAGGTAGAGCAGCTTATTTTTAGCTAGGTACTTTTCCTGTAACTGCATCAGTGGGGCTTTTTCCTGGCACAAACCCAAACTGCATCTCATCTAGTTTTACCCAGTCCTTGATCAAATGTGCTATGACTCTTTCCATTACTTTCATGACCTGGTCCATCAGCTTTATACCTCTATATTTTCTTCTATCTTGTGTATCTCCTTTACCCCTGTAGCAGTTGACGATGATGCTGCTGCACCAATCCTTTGGTATGACACCCTCTAGTATTACCTGGTTAACAATATGTGTGGTTATTACCTTATCTACCCATTTGTCAGCTAATAGTATACCTACACCACCCATCCCATTGTCGTTTCCCTCCCAGAAAAATGTATAGCACTAACTTTTGCCTACAAGGACTCTAGCGGACTCTCCTCTCCATCTAGTCTCTTGCACACAGCATACGTCAATATCCTTTCACTCTAGCATGTCTATAATTTCTCCTTCCCTTCCTTTCATTGTGCTTATGTTGATGCTGCCAACTCAGAGTTTTGGACATTTGCCATCATTTGTGGGAGAGTGTGTATGCAGGAGAGTGTGTATGCTTTCAGTCTCTGAGTTAAAGCTTCGCATGGGAACTTGGTAACTCACAGATTCATATTCATTTATTTATTCGGGGTTGTTCCATTTATCTTTCGCTCCTCCATAGATAACGGTAAACAAGAATTCTTTGGTGCAGGGCTAGAAGGACAGTAGTAGTAATGGCAGAGTTTGTTGGGCCTGGTAAGGTCTAGAAGGACAGTAGTAGTAATGGCAGAGTTTGTTGGGGCTGGTAAGGTCTAGAAGCACAGTAGTAGTAATTGCAGAGTTTGTTGGGGCTGGTAAGGGCTAGAAGGACAGTAGTAGTAATGGCAGAGTTTGTTGGGGCTGGTAATGGGTAAGGACATGTTGCTGAGGTTTGATTGGTCAAATAGCCTATGGTGGTGAGTGGGAAATTGTGAGATAGGTAGCCATCATGACATATATCGTCACAGGAGATTTGGGGGATATAAGTAGACATATTAGACAAGGCACATATGCAAGAATTTTCGAAGATGGTCACCTAGCTTTGTAAACATCGAAATGAATGAGTGAGAGAAAGGGGAGGTAATGGCAGGGGTTAGGGATGAGTTTTTAGAGAAAGACACAATGTCCAACATGGTTTATATCAAAAACAAGGTCGAAGTATATACGTTGTGGAAACAAGTGAAAGAAAAGTCGATCGACTTTCGTCAAATCGGACCGAGGAAACAATGTTTCCGTTGGTCTTTCCAATTGCTAATACTCTCTATCGGTCGCAACTCCAGGTAGAAGGAGCAACGTGAAATAAAGTGTCTTGCTCAAGGACATAACGCATCGCCCGGTCCAGGAATCGAACTCACAACCTCACGATTGCGAATCCAGTTCTCTAACCACTCATATAGAAGTGGTGGATAGCTTCCGGTCACTAGGAGATCAGATTAGCATGGGAGGAGGGTGTTCCGAGGCCATAGTATCTAGAATAAGGACGGGTTGGAAGATGTTTAGGGAGCTGCTTCCTCTGTTGACGAAGAAGGGTTTCTCCCTGCGTACGAATGGCCGGTTGTATGATGCCTGTTTGAGGAGCGCGATGCTGCATGGTAGTGAGACATGGGCAGCAACCGCAGAGGATATGCGACGGCTGGAGAGAAATGAGGCAAGCATGCTCCGTTGGATGTGCAGTGTAAATGTGCGTGAACGACCCAGCATAAATGTGTTGAGAGAGAAACTGTGTCTGAGAGGGATAGAATGTAGTGTACGGGAGAGGAGACTGAGGTGGTATGGACATGTGATGCGCATGGAGGATGACCGATGGGTGAAGAAGTGCCAGGAAATGCCAGTTGAAGGAAGACGTGGTAGAGGTAGACCACGAAAAACATGGGCGGAGGTGGGGAGAATAGACCTCAGATCATTGAAGCTCATGGTGGAGATGACGAGGGACCGTGACGAGTGGAGAGATGCTGTGCTGAATAAGACCCGTCCCACCCTTGCAAGCAGGGAAAAGCGGACGTAAAATGATGATGATATACTCTACATAGAGTATATAATATATATATATATATATATATATATATATATATATATATATACTATATATATACTCTACATAGAGTATATATAATATATATATATATATATAGTATATATATACTCTACATAGAGTATATGTAATATATATATATAGTGTATATATATGTTGTGCTGTCACTGGTGCCAAGCTGTATCAGCCATTACCTTTCTCTTGGACAACATCTGTGGCATGGAGAGGGTAGACTGGTATACTTGGGTGACTGCTGGTCTTCCTCAAACAACCAGACTTGTGCCTCACAGGGGAACTTTCTAGTTGCAAATAACATGTTCGACGGGGATCTTCGATATGTTAGGTGTGTATATATAGATGTGTATTGATGTCCATGTGGGAGTCATTGATACCAATGCTAGGGAAGGCTGGTCTTCTATATTACTGTATAACACCTAAGATCTCAATCCTGTGTCATTGTCTTTGATGAGTGCAATTGTGTGAGGTCAGCTTTTATCACCTCATCCCAGGTCTTCCTACTCTATAGCTCCCATCAATTGTGTGAGGTCAGCTTTTATCACCTCATCCTAGGTCTTCCTACTCCATAGCTTCCATCAATTGTGTGAGGTCAGCTTTTATCACCTCATCCCAGCTCTTCCTACTCTATAGCTTCCATCAATTGTGTGAGGTCAGCTTTTATCACCTCATCCTAGGTCTTCCTACTCTATAGCTTCCATCAATTGTGTGAGGTCAGCTTTTATCACCTCATCCTAGGTCTTCCTACTCCATAGCTTCCATCAATTGTGTGAGGTCAGCTTTTATCACCTCATCCCAGCTCTTCCTACTCTATAGCTTCCATCAATTGTGTGAGGTCAGCTTTTATCACCTCATCCCAGGTCTTCCTACTCTATAGCTCCCATCAATTGTGTGAGGTCAGCTTTTATCACCTCATCCTAGGTCTTCCTACTCCATAGCTTCCATCAATTGTGTGAGGTCAGCTTTTATCACCTCATCCCAGGTCTTCCTACTCTATAGCTTCCATCAATTGTGTGATGTCAGCTTTTATCACCTCATCCCAGGTCTTCCTACTCTATAGCTTCCATCAATTGTATGAGGTCAGCTTTTATCACCTCATCCTAGGTCTCCCTACTTAACAGCTTCTATCAATTTTATAAAATGCTTGAAAATGACTTAGAAAACGTTTTCATCAAAATCAAAATTTAATCCTGAAAAGAGGAAATTGGAACGTAATCCACTGAAAGTTGCTTAACTCTTTAACATTTAAACTGGCCAGAATTCTGTCCCCTTTTTCTGTTCAAACCAGCCGTAACTAGCCACTCTTACTGATATTAAGGTATTGTTCTCAATATAAATAATATCAAAATCTCATAGATTCGATATTATGTGAGGTAAAGACTTTACCACGGAAATACAATAGTATATATAGAGTAATGTAAATGTTAAGTGAGGTAAAGTCTTTACCACGGAAATATAATAGTATATATAGAGTAATGTAAATGTTATGTGAGGTAAAGTCTTTACCATGGAAATATAATAGTATATATAGATTAATGTAAATGTTATGTGAAGTAAAGACTTTACCATCGAAATATAATAGTATATATAGAGTAATATAAATGTTATGTGAGGTAAAGACTTTACTGTGAAAATATAATAGTATATATAGAGTAATATAAATGCTAAAGGGTTAAACCCTGAAGAAAGGACTTTTATGTCCCGAAATACTGGACAGATAAAAGAAGAACAAGAACAAAAAGCAAAACAAAGATTACCAGGTAACTTTTACTTTTCCTTACCTCATCTTACAGTCCATTTTGCCTTGTTTAGCCTTCTATCTCTTTCAACGTTATATATTATATAGAATGCTTCAAACAAACTACAACATTTTATTATATATCATCATCATCAATTAACGTCCGTCTTCCATGCTAGCATGGGTTAGATGGGTCCCATTTAGAGGCAAGTCGGATCAGGTGACCGTGTCTCACTCATATAGGGGTGTTTCTGGCTAGCTGTCTATGGCAGGATGCCCTTCCTAACGCCAACCACATTGTCGGCTGGGTACTTTTTGCTGTGTCTTTTACACGTCCATTTTGGGTGGGATATATATATATATGTCTGTGTCATCTCCATTTAGTGTCCATTTTTCCATTCTTGCATGGGTTAGACGGGTCATCCATGCCAGGAGGCAAGTCTGGCCAGGGTTGGCCATGTGTCACACCTTGATCAGGTGAGGTCTGTAAATTTGGTCGGGTACTTTACAGCTGGATTCCCTTCCTAACACCAACCATATTTACAGTGTGGAACTGGATGGCTCTGTTATGAGGAGGGACAGGCCAGTTGGCTGCACTGAACCCATCTCACAGTGCAACTATAATTTTGGGGTCTGGTACTGGATGGCACCACTATGAGGAGGGGTGGCCAGTCAGCTGCACCAAACCCATCTCACAAGGTTACCATAGTTTTGGGGCCTGGTACTGGATGGTACAGATACGAGAAGGGCTGGCCAGTTTGCTGCACCACTATGGGGAGGGTAGCCAGTCGGCGGAACAAAACACATCTCACAAGGTTACCACAGTTCTGGGGCCCTGTACTAGATGACACCACTATAGTCATGGTGGAGCTGTAGTTTGACATATATATAGCCTTGGTTTATATAAATAAACATCACACAAGTATATTTCTACAGTTTACCAATGTACCGTATTTACACGTGCCGAAGACGACTACTTTTTGAAGAAAAATAATAAACAACCTTCGGCCTCCAGGACGTATGGTAGATTTTTGAGACTTATATTAGAGAAAAAGTAATGTCTTCGACGCAGGGAAATGCGGTAAGAATGTAAAATTTCCACTGTTAAATCTATCCCTGTATTTTAAGTATTCTCTATTATCTCATACTGTTTCTTATAAGTCCTATAAGAATGCATTTTTTGCTAAACTCCTATAGAGCAGACCTCTGAAGCGATAGAAGGATCTAATTTATAGAGCTTGCTCGAATACAGCTGCTTACTTTGGAGAGAATTGCTCTGGACAGTAAAGTTGATATCTACAGTTTACCAATATAGAAATATAAAATTTCCACTGTTAAATCTATCTCTGCTTCTAAAGTATTCTGTATTATCTCATACTGTTTCTTTATTGTTTCAGAATATCAGATGACATTGGGATAAGTTATTATTTTCAATCTCGGATACATCACCCCTATTTATCATCATTTGAAGACTAAGGCTTTTTAAACAGAACTTATATAACACTGTTTATATAAATCTGTCATTGAATTACTGTGAAATATTTCCTCAAAACTGAGTTTATTTTCTTCGCTATGAGATGGTTTTGTATTTTAACTAAACTTGGATAAAAAAGAAGTTTGTATTATCTTCAGATATTAACTGAAGTTACAGTTGAGGGAAATATAGATATATTTTTAAGGAATATAATATAAAAAATATGACAAGTAAAACATTTGTATATTCTGTTGAAGAAGAAATAATTATGGAAAATAAATTGAGTGAAAAGATTAAATGTGAAACACAATCTAAAGTGTTTAGTATTCCTGGGGAGATGACAAAGGTTAGAGAAGAGAAGCCATATCACTGTGATATCTGTGGTAAATCATTCTCTGATAGTAGTGCCTTGACTAGACACAAACGTATACATACAGGAGAGAAACCATATCCCTGTGATATCTGTGGTAAATCATTCTCTCATAGTAGTCACTTAACTTATCACAAACGTACACATACAGGTGACAGGCCATACCATTGTGATATCTGTGGTAAGTCATTCTCACAAATTAGTCACTTAATTCCTCACAAACGTACCCATACAGGAGAGAAGCCATATCACTGTGATATCTGTGACAAATCATTCTCCGATAGTAGTACCTTAACTAGACACAGGCGTACCCATACAAGAGACAAGCCATATCACTGTGATATCTGTGATAAATCATTCTCCAATATTAGTACCGTAACTAGACACAGACGTACCCATACAGGAGACAAGCCATATTACTGTGATATCTGTGGTAAATCATTCTCTCAAAGTGGTAGTTTAACTATTCACAAACGTATACATACAGGAGACAAGCCATATCACTGTGATATCTGTGGTGAGTCATTCTCTGAAAGTGGTCACTTAACTAGCCACAAACGTATACATACAGGAGACAAGCCATATCACTGTGATATCTGTGGTAAATCATTCTCTCAAAGTGGTACCTTAACTAGTCACAAACGTATACATACAGGAGAGAAGCCATATCACTGTGATATCTGTGGTGAGTCATTTTCTGAAAGTGGTCACTTAACTAGTCACAAACGTATACATACAGGAGAGAAGCCATATCACTGTGATATCTGTGGTAAATCATTCTCTGATGGTAGTACCATAACTAGCCACAAACGTACCCATACAGGAGACAAGCCATACCACTGTGATATCTGTGGTAAATCATTCTCTGTAAGTAGTAGCTTAACTACTCACAATCGTATACATACAGGAGACAAACCATATCACTGTGATATCTGTGGTATATCATTCTCTAGGAAAAGTAGCCTAACTACTCACAAACTTATACATGCAGAAGAGCAATCATAACACATTAACATCAGTAATAAATCATTCCCTCTAATTTGTGAATTAATGAGAATACAAATACATATCATTGTGACATCTGAGGGAAATCATTCTCTTTGAATGTTACATTAACTACACGTAAACATATACATACAGCTGGGAAGCCATATCACTTTGATATATTTGGTAAATCATTCTCTAAATGTTGTGGCTTCACTAGATACTAACATCTACAGGAGAGGAACCATATTACTGTGATGTCTGTGGTAAATCATTTTCTTGTAAAGTTTATTTAATTCAACACAAACACAATCAGACAAAATAAAAACCATGTCACTCACCTAAAATAGTGCCACCAATGTTGTTAATATTTTGAATAAAACTGTTTTACTAAGAAATTATTCTCCTTTCAATTTATTTGTAGAAGTTGTAACCAAGAATGTTGCTGACAAAACTGTATTGTTCAGAATTTACATACAATATATATATATGTGAATGTATGTGTGTAGAAATTTGTGTTCAAGTATGTTTGTATCTGTGTTTGTATATAAGTATGTGTATATCTGTATTTGATTTATTTGTGTATATATATGTGTATGAGTATGTCATCTTTGTCAACATCATCACTGTTTTCATGTCCATTAGTCCATACTTGCTTGGGTTGGACATGTCCTTCTCAACATGGCATCTTTCCACTTGTCGTGTTCCTGTGTCATCTCCTCTGTGAGAGTCAGTTCACACAGCCTCTGTCCATCTCTTTCTTGGTCTACCTCTACTATGGCTTCCTTCCACTGGGATTTCCTGCCACTTCATCACCCAGCGGTCATTATCCATGTGCATCACATGTCTGTACAAACACAGTGTTCTCTCTTACACACCACTTCAGGTCACTCTTAAACCCAGCTTCTTCTTGAACTTGTCCAAGCTCTGCCTTTCTCTTACACTTCCATAACATATCCTACAAACCATGGTTGTTGCATTTCTCTCCAGTCTACATACCCTCTGCAGTCACAGCCCTTGTTTCGTTACCATGCATCATTGCACATCACCCACATGTGTCATACAGTTGTCCTTTTGTACAGAGTGAGAAACCTTTTGCGGTCAACTGTTGCAGTAGCTCTCTAAACTTTTTCCATCTTATCCTTATTCTAGCTATTCATCTTTCAGAGCAGCCCCCTCCACTGCCAATTAAGTCACCTAGATTTCAAAAGCTATCAACCACTTCTATGTGTGTCTAATTACATATATAATTAAGCCTGACAATTCCACTGCTAATGATTTACCTCCCTTTTTAACATAATGAAACTCTCCTCTGTTTGAGGTGAAAATTGTTGGAGGAAAGCACTTCCTTTTAATATTTGTCAGTGTGCCCAATGAAGGATCTGTTTGGAAGTGCCTCCCCCCATTAAACAGTGGTAGCCATAAGTGGACTCAGAAACCAGTGGTCACACATACATGTTATGTGTATGAAACATTATTTACACTAAAGAGCCTATGGGTACAAAAGAGGTTTAGAGGGATACAAGGTAAGTTAGCTAAGAAGGTAGGCTTTACAAGGGGTCATTGCACTGGAACAGTAACAATCGCTTTTAGGAGACAAGTTCTATAAAATATTTAAAGGATTCTGTAGAAACAGTTGACAGTTTCTGTTACCTGGGGATCAAATTAGCAGTGGAGGTAGGTGTTCTGAATGTACAGTAACCAGAGTAAGAACAAGATGGCAAAGGTTTATCTTGCTACTACTACTGCTAGCTACAATAGGTTGTTTCACTAAATTGATGTCTGCATATGAACAGCAATGCTGCATTGCAGTGAGATCTGGGCAGTGTGTGCAGAGTAGCTCAGAAGATTGGATAGAAATGAAACTTGAATTCTCCAATGGATGTGTAATATTAATATACATGAAGAGCAAAGTGTAAATAATCTGAGAGAAAACCTGGACATGAGAGGGATAAGATACAGTATGCAGGAGAGGAGATTGCTGTGCTATGGACATGTGATGTGTATGAAGATAGAGATGTTGTATAAAAGGTTGACTGCTTGAAATTGATGGAAGAGGAAGACCTAGGAAAGCTTGGGATGAGGAGGTAAAAACTGACCTGACACCATTGTACCTCTCAAAGGTGATGACACAGGATTGAAATCCCTCATGTTATACAGTACCACACGAGACTTGTATTCCCATGTCCACGGGATGAAGCAACATTTAGTGGTTTGAAGTATGCTCTAATTTTCCTCCTCCCCACATCTTAACACTCCACCCCCTTACCAGCTAAGTACTCCACCCTGACCTACCTCTCCAATCTCCACCCTACATACACACAGCCCCACCCTCCTCTTTCACATCTGATACACCTCTCTTGACCAACCCATGTATACAAGTATGGAAAGCTTAACATGCTCTCCTCCAATGCTGCTGAAATGGCTAAACCCTCAAACACTCCTGTAAGGTGGTCATGCAAGTGTCATGACAAAAGAGCACCTAACCCTCCCTGCAAGGTAGTCATGCTGGTGACATGACAAATAAGCACCCAGTCCACCCTGTGAGGTAGACATGACAGGAGGCCCCTTGCCCACCCTGTAAAGTGGTCATGCTAGTGGTAAGACTGAAGGCACCTGAACCACCCTTCAAAGTAGTCAAATTGGTGTCATGACAAAGAGCACCCAGTCTGCTCTGTTAGGTGGTTGTCATGATGACGACACAGCAAAAAGCACCCAGTCCACCCTGTAAGTTGGTCATGTTAGCAACACAACAATAAATACCAAGTCCACCCTGTAAATGTGGTTGGAGTTAGGAAGGGCATCCAGCCGTAGAAACCAACCAGAAATCATTCTTGCATGAGCAAGACACAGTTATTTGATCTAAGTTTTCACACAACAGGACAAGTCGTCTGACCCATGCTAGCATGTAAAATGGAGTTTAAATTGTGATGAGGATAAATACAATATATGAATATACAGATATATATATTATATTCTTTTATTCTTACACCTGTTCCAGCCATCAGGCTGAGGCCATGCTGGGGCACCACCCTTGAGATATATGTAAATATATATATGTATATATGAAAATAATTTATGCTTTGATTCGTGAAGACGTTCCCTGACAATGAACGGAAAAAAGCGAGGATAATACGTTGTTATGTGGAGCGGTGACAACAATTACACGTAAAGACAAAACCACGTTTATGGTATAAATGGAGTCATAGACTAATATACTATTTAGGAAACTGAATGATTCTCGGCTTCGGAGTTCAGAATAATGTAAATAATTAGTTGAACGAAAATGACAGAGGTTATTAAAATCATAAAAGTAATAATAAATAAATATATACATACACACATGTGTATATGCGTTAACACATAAACATATACATGCACGTACACATAAACATGCACATATACATGTGTATATGCGTTAACACATAAACATATACATGCACGTACACATAAACATGCACACACGGACATAAACCGTTGCGACACATACGAACATATACACCAAATACACATATAAATATATGTTTGTGTGTATACATATAATTATATATACATATATAAATATACACGCATAAATACGTATAGAACGCACAGTCACACATACCTACAGGTAAATACACATATGTTCACCAAACGTACATATACCAAAACCCTATGTACACATATACACACTTCCACACTCATTCATACCCATATATACACATATACATACATACGTACATATATGTGTATATATATATAGAGAGAGAGAGAGCAGTTGTAATGGATAATATCGCTGCTATGTCTAGCAGTCAATGAGACTACGTAGAGGTTTTCTTATTGATATATAATTGATATTTTACTGAGTGATACTTTCTGATTTACAATAAATTAAATACGATTGAAACTGTGTCTGAAGGTATTAAATTATAACGGAGTTTTAACGTATGACACCGGTACGAGAGTTGAAACATTACCAACGACACCGAGTACCTGCTGTCTTCATTATAACTTTAATTAATCTAATTATATCTTGTGTAACAATTGTATATATATATATATAGACAATTTTAATTCCCCTACATCAGTCTTACACTGTCATATCTATTCTTACTTTACAATTGTGTCTACTAAGAGTTCCATTACAATCTGTAGTAGTAACACTACTATTTCACCAGAACATCTGCTATCAGTCATTTATAGACAATATATATATTTTAGACCACATATCAACCTAATATATATATATTTCCTACCAAATCTGTAGCTAAAGACATAAAGTCAGCCTCACTACTTCATTCTGACAAGATATCAATTTATGACTAAAGATGAAGAAGATACACCAACGTTAATGTCGTGAAATAAAGCTGATAACATCTTTGAAACTTCTAATTTGATAACCAAGAGATTATTTCTTTGGCTATTTAGTAAAAACTAACAACACAACACATTGATTATATCTGAAGGAGGTAAGTTGACAAAGATGTACTTAAAGTCTATATTAATGTGTGTAAATAATATAATTATGTGAACCCTACAACGACCCAGTAATTATATACAAGTGAAAATATATATAACAAGATTAGAAAAATATATTTCTTCCTCCACTTTTATATATAGAAAAAACACTTCCAAACTGAAATGTTGATGTGATATTTTTCGATCATCAGATTCCACTGTTACATGTATAGCGAAGATACTGGGTTGTATGAATGTAACAAGGAGACATGGGTGTGTGTATAATATTTAATTAACAATCATGGATATATATAGAACAGTATAGTTGACATGTCAAAGAAATAGATGATAGAATGAAGCAAAGTTAGTAGTTACCGTTTTGATTGCCAGGCAAACGCGAGACGCCTGGCGAAGGCCAGGCGCCGGAAGGGCAATGAGAGAGAGAGAGCCGAAGGCTATTCGTTTTATAGGGCTCTGCCGGAAGTTACAGAAAGGGTTCTACTTCCCGTCTAGATGTTGTTAATCTATTGGGGTTGTGAGTCACAACAAGGGAGACAACCGCTACACATGTGATATAAAATATATTGTTATCATGACTGTCTTTATTATTTAATTACCTCCGTCTATATTTCAACCACTGGAACAACCTCACACAAGAAACAGTTGTCACACCCTCAGTCAACATTTTAATGTAAGATATCGAAATAAAGGGCACTGTCGTGGTATTAGCTGTCAGAAAGAAGGTGACGTCAGTTGTCAACCTTCTCTATCCTTTATTTCCGCATCACTATTCCGTTTATTTACGTTTATGATTTTATTTATGGGGACCCCGTAATTTTCGAGAGAACGATAATATACAATCTTATTTAACATGTGCATTAAACACTACACTGGCTGTTACAATTGTAATTAACGTGTAAGAACGTAAATGAAAATATAGGTGGCCCTTAAAAGGGCCGGTGTTGAAACAAGTCATGGTTATCAAATTAGAAAACAAATTTAAGTTCAACACCGGCCCTTTTAAGGGCCACCTATATTTTCATTTAAGTTCTTACACGTTAATTACAATTGTAACAGCTAGTGTAGTTTTTAATACACATGTTAAATAAGATTGTATATTATCGTTTCTCTCTCAAATTACGGGGTTATTTGGTACCCATATTATTTTTTTAATAAGTGTATCTCATCGTAAACGTATCTCTTAGAAAATCCTAAACATAAATAAAGGGAATAGTGATACGGAAATAAAGGATTGAGAAGGTTGACGAATGACGTCACCTTCTTCTACTTTCACTTCTGACAGCTAATACCATGACACTGCCGAAATATATGTTATGAGTGTATATAGATAGATAGATGTATGTTGTGTGTGTATATATACAGTAATGCCCCGCTATATCGCGGTTCACTTTTCGCGGTCCCGTTACATCGCGGATATTTCTTTGGAACGTATCTAATTTCCTATCGCGGTAATCCTCGCCACATCGCGGATTATTCGTTAGAACATATCTAGTTTCTTATCGCGGTACGTCTGAATAAAAAGTGTTTAAATTTTAAACTTATTAAATAAGTTTCAATGTTATTAAAGTGTATATCGTAAGGAAGGGACATCTTAAGGCTTTAATTATAAACAAATGTTTATATTTTTCATTCCATTACTGTTTTACTGATTGTGTTTTTCTCTAATCTACTACAAACCCTTCATAGATTGACGGGAGATGTGCAGTGTATTACCAAGTGGCTACCGTGGCTGGCAATGGTCCTCATTGGTAACTAGTGGTATGATAGTTGGTGGTAGTTTCTAGAAGATCGTTACTGGCTGTTTTTGGTGTTTAAATACAAAAGTGTGTTTTAATGTGTTTATATGTACTTAAAGCATGTATGAGAGGTATTTTAAGGCTTAAACTATGAAAACAACGGTTGTCTTTATGGTCTCTCTATATCACGGTTGGTTCTGGAACGTATCCTGGCTTAGTGGCTAGAACATTGGGCTTACTATCAAAAGGGGGTCAGTTCGATTCTCGACAAGGTGTTGTGTTGTATCCTTGAGCAAGACACTTTATTTCACGTTGCTCCAGTTTACTCAGCTGTAGAAATGAGTTGTAATGTCACTGGTGCCAAGCTTTATCATCCATATCCTTTCCCTTGGACATATATATAGTGTATTTATACTGTATAATATATATATAGTATATATATGTTGTGATGTCACTGGTGCCAAGCTGTATCGGCCATAACTTTTCTCTTGGACATATATATACTGTATAATATATATAGTGTATATATACTGTATAATATATATAGTGTATATATACTGTATAATATATATATAGTGTATATATACTGTATAATATATATATAGTGTATATATACTGTATAATATATATAGTGTATATATACTGTATAATATATATATAGTGTATATATACTGTATGATATATATAGTGTATATATATATGTTGTGATGTTACTAGTGCCAAGCTGTATCGTCCATAACCTTTCTCTTGGACATATATATAGTGTATAGATACTGTACACAGTGTATATATAATATATACATAGTGTATATATATAGTATATATATACGTTGTGACATCACTGGTGCCAATCTGTATTGGCCATTGTCTTTCTCTTGGACATATATATAGTGTATATATACTGTATAATATATATAGTGTATATATACTGTACACCGTGTATATATATATATATGTATATCATCATCATCATAACTGTTTTACGTTCCTTCTTCCACGGTAGTATGGGTTAGACAGGTTGTCCTGTTGTGGGCAGTGCCAGGTGGGGTGACCTTGTTTTGCTCAGATGGGAACTGATTTTGGCTTGATTTCTACAGCTGGATGCCCTTCCTAACACCAACCTCACAGTGAGTGATGGGTGCTTTTTTGTTGTGACACCTCCACAGCCACTTTACAGTGGGAGGGGGTGGGGGCATATCGTCTATGTGCTTCATCTTGTACCTAGGGGCTACAACACAACCTCCTCTACTGCACACAGCATTTGATTCCTCTTATGCTCAGTCTCTCTCTCAATTTGTTAATGCTTTGCCGTTCGCGTATATTACTATTACACATCCATCGGAGCATGCAAGTTTCGTTTCTTTCTAATCTACGCAAGTTTTCTACACACAGCGCCCAGGTCTCACTACCATGTAACATTGCTGTTCATATGCACGCATCATACTGTCTGCCTTTCATTTTGAGGGAAAAGCCTTTTGCAGCTAGCAGTGGCAGTAGCTCCCTGAACTTCTTCAATCCCGTTGTTACCCTGGTTACTGTACTTTCAGAACACCCACCTCCGTTGCTCATTTGGTCACCTAGGTAGCAAAAGCTGTCTACTGTTTCTATAGATCTCTCCCAGAGTTTGGTGGTGCTTGTTTCTTTAGTTCTGCCATAGATTCAGCTATAAGTGTAAGATCATCCGCATATAGGAGTTCCTATGGGCATTAGGTCTTAAACTCTTGTTATCGCCTGCAATACTATTATAAACAGGAGAAGGATAAGAACAGAGCCCTGGGGGACACCGACCTGTATGCTAGATTCCTCGCTATAGTAATTGTTAACTCTAACTTTGCTGACTGCTCCCCTATACATGGCTTGTGCAGCTTTCACAAGCCACTAATCTACTCCTAGTTTTCTAAGAGCCCACCAGATTATAGCACGGAGCACTCTGTTGAAGTCTTTTTCCATATCGACAAGAGCCAGGTAGAGCGGCTTGCTTTTAGCTAGGTACTTTACCTGTAACTGCCTCACAAGGAAGAGAGCATCAGTGGTGCTTTTTCCTGGCACAAACCCAAACTGCATCTCACCTAGTTTTACCCAGTCCCGGATCAACTGTGCTATGATTCTTTCCATTACTTTCATGACCTGGTCCATCAGCTTTATACCTCTATAGTTTATTCTATCTAGTGCATCTACTTTACCCTTGTAGCAGTTGACGATGATGCTGCTGCACCAATCCTTTGGTATGACACCCTCTAGTATTACCTGGATAACAATACGTGTGGTTATTACCTTATCTACCCATTTGTCAGCTAATAGTATACCTACACCACCCATCCCGTTGTCATTTCGCACCCAGAAAAATTTATAGCATTGACTTTTGCCTACAAGGACTCTAGCGGACTCTCCTCTCCACCTAGCCTCTTGCACACAGCATACATCAATATCCTTTGACTCTAGCATGTCTATAATTTCTCCTGCCCTTCCTTTCATTGTGCTTATGTTGATGCTGCCAACTCAGAGTTTTGGACATTTGCCGTAATTTGTGGGAGAGGATGAATTTTTGCAGGGGAGTGTGTATGCTTCCTGTCTCTGAATTAAAGCTTTGCATGGGAGCTTGGTAACTCGCGGATTCATATTCATTTATTTATTCAGGGTTGTTCCATTTATCTTTCGCTCCTCCATAGATAACGGTAAACAAGAATTGTTTGGTGCAGGGCTAGAAGGACAGTAGTAGTAATGGCAGAGTTTGTTGGGGCTGGTAAGGGCTAGAAGGACAGTAGTAGTAATGGCAGAGTTTGTTGGGGCTGGTAAGGGCTAGAAGGACAGTAGAAGTAATGGCAGAGTTTGTTGGGGTTGGTAAGGGCTAGAAGGACAGTAGTAGTGATGGCAGAGTTTGTTGGGGCTGTTAAGGGCTAGAAGGACAGTAGTAGTAATGACAGAGTTTGTTGGGGCTGGTAAGGGCTAGAAGGACAGTAATAGTAATGGCAGAGTTTGTTGGGGCTGGTAAGGGCTAGAAGGACAGTAGTAGTAATAGCAGAGTTTGTTGGGGCTGGTAAGGGCTAGAAAGACAGTAGTAGTAATGGCAGAGTTTTTTGGGGCTGGTAAGGTCTAGAAGGACAGTAGTAGTAATGGCAGAGTTTGTTGGGGATGGTAAGGGCTAGAAGGACAGTAGTAGTAATAGCAGTGTTTGTTGGGGCTGGTAAGGGCTAGAAGGACAGTAGTAGTAATGACAGAGTTTGTTGGGGCTGGTAAGGTCTAGAAGGACAGTAGTAGTAATAGCAGAGTTTGTTGGGGCTGGTAAGGTCTAGAAGGACAGTATTAGTAATGGTAGAGTTTGTTGGGGCTGGTAAGGGCTAGAAGGACAGTAGTGGTAATGGCAGAGTTTGTTGAGGCTAGTAATGGCTAGAAGGACAGTCGTAGTAATGGCAGAGTTTGTTGGGGCTGGTAAGGGCTAGAAGGACAGTAGTAGTAATGGCAGAGTTTGTTGGGGCTAGAAAGACAGTAGTAGTATAGTAATGGCAGAGTTTGTTGGGGCTAGAAGGACACTAATAGTAATGGCAGAGTTTGTTGGGGCTGGTAAGGGCTAGAAGGACAGTAGTAGTAATGGCAGAGTTTGTTGGGGCTGGTAAGGTCTAGAAGGACAGTATTAGTAATGGCAGAGTTTGTTGGGGCTGGTAAGGGCTAGAAGGACAGTAGTAGTAATGGCAGAGTTTGTTGGGGCTAGAAGGACAGTAGTAGTAATGGCAGATTTTGTTGGGGCTGGTAAGGGCTAGAAGGACAGTAGTAGTAATGGCAGAGTTTGTTGGGGCTGGTAAGGTCTAGAAGGACAGTATTAGTAATGGCAGAGTTTGTTGGGGCTGGTAAGGGTTAGAAGGACAGTAGTGGTAATGGCAGAGTTTGTTGAGGCTAGTAAGGTCTAGAAGGACTAGTAGTAATGGCAGAGTTTGTTGTGGCTGGTAAGGGCTAGAAGGACAGTAGTAGTAATGGCAGAATTTGTTGGGGCTAGTAAGGTCTAGAAGGACTAGTAGTAATGGCAGAGTTTGTTGTGGCTGGTAAGGGCTAGAAGGACAGTAGTAGTAATGACAGAGTTTGTTGGGGCTGGTAAGGTCTAGAAGGACAGTAGTAGTAATAGCAGAGTTTGTTGGGGCTGGTAAGGGCTAGAAGGACAGTATTAGTAATGGCAGAGTTTGTTGGGGCTGGTAAGGGCTAGAAGGACAGTAGTGGTAATGGCAGAGTTTGTTGAGGCTAGTAATGGCTAGAAGGACAGTAGTAGTAATAGCAGAGTTTGTTGGGGCTGGTAAGGTCTAGAAGGACAGTAGTAGTAATAGCAGAGTTTGTTGGGCTGGTAAGGTCTAGAAGGACAGTATTAGTAATGGCAGAGTTTGTTGGGGCTGGTAAGGGCTAGAAGGACAGTAGTAGTAATGGCATAGTTTGTTGGGGCTGGTAAGGTCTAGAAGGACAGTAGTAGTAATAGCAGAGTTTGATGGGGCTGGTAAAGTCTAGAAGGACAGTATTAGTAATGGAAGAGTTTGTTGGGGCTGGTAAGGGCTAGAAGGACAGTAGTAGTAATGACAGAGTTTGTTGGGGCTGGTAAGGGCTAGAAGGACAGTAGTAGTAATGGCATAGTTTGTTGGGGCTGGTAATGGGTAAGGATATGTTGCTTAGGTTTGATTGGTCAAATAGCCTATGGTGAGGGGTGGGAAATTGTGAGATAGGTAGCCATCATGACATATATCATCACAGGAGATTCGGGGGGAAATAAGCAGATATAAGTCGACATATTAGACAAGCCATGTATGCAAGAATTTCGAAGATGGTCACCTAGCTTTGTAAACACCGAAATGAATGAGTGAGAGAAAGGGGGGGGGGGGGGTAATGGTGGGGGTTAGGGATGAGTTTGTAGAGAAAGACACAATGTCCAACATGGTTTATATCAAAAACAAGGTCGAAGTATATACGTTGTGGAAACAAGTGAATGATAATAATAATAATGTAAACAACATTTTGAAATTGGGGAAGAGAGATAGCTGTAGAATAGAAATAATCTATGGATGTCTGGGATATAAGTTATATATATATGTTGTGATGTCACTGGTGTCAAGCTGTGTCAGCCATTGCCATTGCCTTAGACAACATATATAGTGTATAATATACTGTACACAGTGTATATATATATATAGTGTATATATATGTTGTGATGTCACTGTTGCCAAGCTGTATCAGCCATTGCCTTTCCCTTGGAAAATATATATAGTGTATAATATATATTGTACACAGTGTATATATATATATATATATATAGTGTATATATATGTTGTGATGTCACTGGTGCCTAACTGTGTCAGCCATTACCTTTCCCTTGGACATATATATAGTGTATAAATACTGTATAATATATATATACTGTATATATATGTTGTGATGTCACATGTGCCAAGCTGTATCAGCCATAGCCTTTCTCTTGGACAACATATATAGGGTATTATATATACTGTACACAGTGTATATATACATCATCATCGTTTAACGTCTATCTTCCACGCTAGCATGGGTTTGGACGGGAGTTTTGCCACTTGAAACAAGAATGGTTGTCTTGCTCGCATAGGACTATCTGGTGGGTTTTCTACGGCTGGATACCCTTCCTAACACCAACCACATTTACAGTGTGGGCTGGGAGGTTTTTACCGTGTTACCTACACGGCCACATTACAGCGTGGACTGTGTGTTTTTTTTATTGTCGTGACACCTACACGACCTCATTTGTTTCGAACTGGATGTTGTGGTTCCAACATAACTTCACATTTAAGGGGATGGCGTGGGGGTAGTGGGACGGGGGTGTATTTGGTTAGAGGTGCCTACTGACTGTTGCTTTCAGCAGGTTCACTTTCAAGGATTGCCACTGTTCCTCTATATTGCATGTCTCTAATTGATCTTCCTTATTGTCAAAGGCATCAAGTAATAGGCCTTTAAATTTGTCATTAGCTATGGGGTCCTTTAACTTCCATAATCTTCTACTCAAGGTAGCCTACAATTTACCAATATAGAAATATAAAATTTCCACTGTTAAATCTATCTCTGCTTCTAAAGTATTCTGTATTATCTCATACTGTTTCTTTCTTATTTCAGAATATCAGATGACATTGGGATAAATTATTATTTTCAATCTTGGATACATCACCTCTATTTATCATCATTTTAAGACTAAAACATTCTAAGCAGAACTTATATAACACTGTTTATATAAATCTCTCGTTGTATTACTGTGAAATATTTCCTCAAAACTGAGTTTATTTTCTTCACTATCAGATGATTTTGTATTTTAACTAAACTTGGAGGAAAAAGAAGTTTGTATTATCTTCAGATATTAACTGAAATATAGTTGAGGGAAATATAAAAGAAGAAATATAATATAAAACATCTGTATATTCTGTTGAAGAAGGAATCATTATGGAAAATAATTGACAAAGAAGATTAAATGCGAAACACAATCTAAAGTGTTTAGTATTCCTGGTTAGATGACGAAGATTAGAGAAGAGAAGCCATATCACTGTGATATCTGGTAAATCATTTAATAAACTTAGTACCTTAACTACTCATAAAGTTATACATATAGGAGATAAGCCATATTGTGATATCTGTGGTAAATCATTCTCTCGAAGTAGTGACTTCACTTCTCACATACATACCCATACAGGACATAAGCCATATCACTCATGATATCTGTGGTAAATCATTCTCTCTCAGCAGTCAGTTAACTGATCACAAACCTACCCATACAGGAGGCATGCCATATCACTGTGATATCTGTGGTAAATCATTCTCTGATAGTAGTTCTTTAATTAGGCATAAACGTATACATACAGGTGAGAAACCATATCACTGCGATATCTGTGGTAAATCATTCTATCAAAATAGTCACCTAACTGATCACAAACGTATACATACAGGAGACAAGCCATATCACTGTGATATCTGTGGCAAATCATTCTCTGTAAGTAGTACCTTAACTAACCACAAACGTATACATACAGGAGACAAGCCATATCACTGTGATATCTGTGGTAAATCATTCTCTGATAGTAGTGGCTTAACTTCTCACATACATACCCATACGTGTGAGAAACCATATCACTGCGATATCTGTGGTAAATCATTCTCTCAAAGTAGTCACTTAACTACACACATACGTACCCATACAGGAGACAAGCCATATCACTGTGATATCTGTGGTATATCATTCTCTCAAAGTAGTACCTTCACTAGCCACAAACGTACACATACAGGAGACAAGCCATATCACTGATATCTGTGGTAAATCATTCTCTGAAAGTAGATCCTTATTTAAGCATTAACTTATACATACAGGAGAGAAGCCATATCACTGTGATATCTGTGGTAAATCATTCTCTCGAAGTAGTAACTTAACTGCACATAAACGTACACATACGGGAGACAAACCATATCACTGTGATATCTGTGGTAAATCATTCTCTGTAAGTGATACCTAACTAGCCACAAACGTACCCATACAGGAGAGAAGCCATATCACTGTGATATCTGTGGTAAATCATTCTCTCTAATTAGTAACTTAACTACACATAAACGTACACATACAGGGACAAGCCATATCACTGTGATATCTGTGGTAAATCATTCTCTCAAAGTAGTACCTTCACTACACACAAATTTATACATACAGGAGACAAGCCATATCACTGTGATATCTGTGGTAAATCCTTCTCTGAAAGTAGTGCCTTAACTAGCCACAAACGGACCCATACAGGAGACAAGCCATATCACTGTGATATCTGTGGTAAATCATTCTATGAAAGTAGATTCTTATTTAAGCATAAACATATACATACAGGAGACAAGCCATATCACTGTGATATCTGTGGCATATCATTCTCTCAAAGTAGTAACTTAACTGCACATAAACGTATACATACAGGAGACAAGCCATATCACTGTGATATCTGTGGTAAATCATTCTCTCTAAGTGGTACCTTAACTATCCACAAACGTACCCATACAGGAGACAAGCCATATCACTGTGATATCTGTGGTAAATCATTCTCTCTAAGTAGTAACTTAACTACTCATGAACGTACACATACAGGAGACAAGCCATATCACTGTGATATCTGTGGTAAATCATTCTCTCTAAGTGGTACCTTAACTATCCACAAACGTACCCATACAGGAGACAAGCCATATCACTGTGATATATGTGGTAAATCATTCTCTCTAGGTAGTAACTTAACTACACATAAACTTACACATGCAGGAGACAAGCCATATCACTGTGATATCTGTGGTAAATCATTCTCTCTAAGTAGTAACTTAACTACACATAAACGTACACATACAGGAGACAAGCCATATCACTGTGATATCTGTGGTAAATCATTCTCTCTAAGTGGTACCTTAACTAGCCATAAATGTACCCATACAGGAGACAAGCCGTATCGCTGTGATATCTGTGGTATATCATTCTCTGGGAAAAGTAGCCTAGCTACTCACAAACTTATACATGCAGAAGAGAATTCATAACGCATTGACATCAGAAATAAATGATTCCCTCAAATTTGTGAATTAATGAGAATACAAATACATATCATTGTGATATCTGAGAGAAACCATTCTCTTTGAATGTAACACACAAACATATACATACAGCTGAGAAGCCATATCACTTTGATATATTTGGTAAATCTTTCTCTAAATGTTGTGACTTCTCTAGACACTAACATCTACAAGAGAGGAACCATATCACTATGATGTCTGTGGTAAATGCTTCTCTAAATTCTGTGACTTCATTAGACACTAACATCTACAGGAGAAGAACCATATCACTATGATGTCTGTGGTAAATGCTTCTCTAAATTCTGTGACTTCATTAGACACTAACATCTACAGGAGAGGAACTATATCACTGTGATGTCTGTGATAAATTGTTCTCTTCTAAAGATTACTTAATGCAACACAATTAGATGAGATGAAAACCGTGTCACTCACCCAAAATAGTGCCACCAATGTTGTTAATATTTTGAATAAAACTGTTTTACTAAGAAATTCTTCTTATTAATTTTATTTGTAGAAGTTGTAACCAAGAGTTTTGCCGACAAAACTGTATTGTTCAGAATTTACACACGTTATATATATATGTGAATGTATGTGTGTAGAAATTTGTGTCCATGTATATATTTGTAACTATGTTTGTATATACGTATGTGCATATCTGTGTTTGATTTATTTGTGTATGTATGTGTGTATATGTACGTCATCTTCATCAACATCATCACTGTTTTTATGTCGGTTTTTCCATGCTTGCTTGGTTGGACAGGTCCTTCTCAACATGGCATCTTTCCACTTGACGTGTTCCTTTGTCATCTCCTCTGTGAGAGTCAGTTCTTTGCATTCAGTTCACACAGCCTCTGTCCAGGTCTTTCTTGGTCTACCTCTACTATGGTTTCCTTCTACTGGGATTTCCTGGCACTTCTTCACCCAGTGGTCATTATCCATGTGCATCCCATGTCTGTACAAACACAGTCTTCTCTCTTACACACCACTTCAGATCACTCTTAAACCCAGCTTCTTCTTGAACTCGTCCAAGCTCTGCCTTTCTCTTACACTTCCATAACATATCCTACAAAGCATGGTTGTTCCATTTCTCTTCAGTCTACATATCCTCTGCAGTCACAGCCCTTGTTTCGTTACCATACATCATTGCACATCACCCACATGTGTCATACAGTCGTCCTTTTGTACAGAGAGAGAAACCTTTTGTGGTCAACTGTTGCAGTATCTCTCTAAACTGTTTCCACCCTTTCCTTATTCTAGCTATTCATCTTTCAGAGCAGTCTCCTCCACTGCTAATTAAGTCACCTAGATTGCAAAAGCTATCAACCACTTCTATGTGTATCTAATTACATATTTAATTAAGCCTGACAATTACACTGCTAAAGATTTACCTCCCTTTTTGACAATATGAAACTCTCCTCTGTTTGGGGTGAACATTGTTGGAGGAAAGCACTTCCTTTTAATATTTGTCAGCATGCCTAACGAAGGGTCTGTTTGGAAATGCCCCCCCCCCGCATTAAACAGTGGTGGCCATAAGTGGAATAGGAAACCAATGGTCACACATACATGTTATGTATATGAAACATTATTAACACTAAAGGGTGGTGAATTGGCAGTATCGGTAGAGGGTCAGACGCCATGCTTTCTAGCATAGTTATGGCCCTTTATGATCTGAGTTAAATCCCGCCGAGGTTAACTTTGCCTTTCATCCTTACGGGGTCGATAAATAAAGTACCAGTAATGTACTGCGTAATTTGCTGGCCTTGTGCCCAAAGTATAAACAATTATTTACACTAAAGAGACTATGGGTACACAAGAGATTTAGTGGGATACAAGGTGAGTTAGCTAACAATATAGGTTTTACAAGGGGTCATTGCACTGGAGCAGTGAGACGCAATCACTTTGGGGAGACAAGCTCTATCAAATATTTAAAGGGTTCCATAGAAACAGTTGACAGTTTCTGTTACCAGGGTGACCAAATAAGCAGTGGAGGTAGGTGTACTGAAAGTACAATAACAAGAGTAACAACAAGATGACAAAGGTTTAGGGTGCTACTACTGCTAGCTACAAAAGGTTGTTTCATCAAATTGATGTCTGCATATGAACAGCAATGCTGCATTGCAGTGAGATGTGGGTGGTGTGTGCAGAGGACCTCAGAATGTTGGATAGAAATGAAGCTTGAATCTCCGATGGATGTGTAATATTAATATACATGAAGAACAAAGTGTAAATAATCTGAGAGAGAACCTGGGCATGAGAGGGATAAGATACAGTATGCAGGAGAGGAGAGTGCGGTGGTATGGACATGTGATGTGTATGAAGGTAGAGATGTTGTATAAAAGGTTGACTGCTTGAAATTGATGGAAGATGAAGACCTAGGAAAGCTTGGGATGAGGAGGTAAAAACTGACCTGACACCATTGTACCTCTCAAAGGTGATGACACAGGATTGAAATCTCTGGCGTTATACAGTACTGCAGGAGACCTGCATTTCCATGTGCACGGGTTGACACAACACTTAGTGGTTTGAAGTATGCTCTAATTTTCCTCCTCCCCACATCTTAACACTCCACCTCTTACCAGCTAAGTACACCACCCTGAACTCCCTCGCCAATCCCCACCCTACATACACACAACCCCATCCCCACTTTCACATCTGATACACCTCTCTTGACCAACCCATGTATACAAGTACGGAAAGCTTGACATGCTCTCCTCCAATGCTGCTGAAATGGCTAAACCCCCAGGCAACCCTGTAAGGTGGTCATGCAGGTGTCACGACAAAAGAGCACCTAACCCTCCCTGCAAGGTAGTCATGCTGGTGACATGACAAATAAGCACCCAGTCCACCCTGTGAGGTAGACATGACAGGAGGCCTCTAGCCTTCTCTGTAAAGTGGTCATGCTAGTGCTAAGACTGAAGGCACCCGAACCACCCTTCAAAGTATTCAAATTGGTGACATGACAAAGAGCACCAAGTCTGCTCTGTTAGCTGGTGGTTGTCATGATGATGACACAACGAAAAGCACTCAGTCCACCCTGTAAGTTGGTCATGTTAGCAACACAACAATAAATACCAAGTCCACCCTGTAAATGTGGTTGGAATTAGGAAGGGCATCCAGCCGTACAATCCAACCAGAAATGGTTCTTGCATGAGCAAGACACAGTTATTTGATCTAAGTTTTCACACAATAGGACAAGTCGTCCAGCCCATGCTAGCATGTAAAATGGAGTTTAAATTGTGATGAGGATAAATACAATATATGAATATACACATATATATTATATTCTTTTATTCTTACACCTGTTCCAGCCATCTGGCTGAGGCCATGCTGGGGCACCGCCCTTGAGATATATGTACATATATATATATATATATATATATATATATATATATATATATATATATATGCAAATAATTTATGCTTTGGTCCGTGAAGTCGTTTCCTGGCAATGAACGGAAAAAAGCGAAGATAGTACGTTGTTATGTGGAGCGGTGACAACAATTACACGTTTAGACAAAACCACGTTTATGGTATAAATGGAGTCGTAGACTAATATACTATTTAGGAAACTGAATGATTCTCGACTTCGGAGTTCAGAATAATGTAAATAAATTAGTTGAACGAAAATGACAGAGGTTATTAAAATCATAAAACTAATAATTGTTTCTACTTTTTGGCACACGGCCAGCAATTACCCGGTACATTACTGGTACTGTATTTTATCGACCCCGTAAGGATGAAAGGTAAAGTTATAGAGAGAGAGAGCAGTTGTATTGTATAATATCGCTGCTATTTCTAGCAGTCAGTGAGACTACGTAGAGGTTTTCTTATTGATATATAATTGATATTTTACTGAGTGATACTTTCTGATTTACAATAAATTAAATACGATTGGGACAGTGTCTGAAGGTATTAAATTATATCAGGGAGTTTTAACGTATGACACCGGTACGAGAGTTGAAACATTCTCAACGACACCGAGTACCTGCTGTCTTCATTATAACTTTAATTAATCTAATTATATCTTGTGTAACAATTGTATATATATATATATATATAGACAATTTTAATTCCCCTACATCAGTCTTACACTGTCATATCTATTCTTACTTTACAATTGTGTCTACTAAGAGTTCCATTACAATCTGTAGTAGTAACACTACTATTTCACCAGAACATCTGCTATCAGTCATTTATAGACAATATATATATTTTAGACCACATATCAACCTAATATATATATATTTCCTACCAAATCTGTAGCTAAAGACATAAAGTCAGCCTCACTATTTCATTCTGACAAGATATCAATTTATGACTAAAGATGAAGAAGATACACCAACGTTAATGTCGGGAAATAAAGCTGATAACATCTTTGAAACTTCTAATTTGATAACAAAGAGATTATTTCTTTGGTTATTTAGTAAAAACTAACAACACAACACATTGATTATATCTGAAGGAGGTAAGTTGACAAAGATTTACTTAATGTATATATTAATGTATGTAAATAATATAATTATTTACAACGACCCAATAATTATATACAAGTGAAAATATATATAACAAGATTAGAAAAATATATTTCTTCCTCCACTTTTATATATAGAAAAAACACTTCCAAACTGAAATGTTGATGTGATATTTTTCAATCATCAGATTCCACTGTTACATGTGATATAAAATATATTGTTATCATGACTGTCTTTATTATTTAATTACCTCCGTCTATATTTCAACCACTGGAACAACCTCAAACAAGAAACAGTTATCACACCCTCAGTCAACATTTTAATGTAAGATATCGAAATATATGTTATGAGTGTATATAGATAGATGTATGTTGTGTGTGTATATATACAGTAATCCCCCGCTATATCGCGGTCCCGTTACATCGCGGATATTTCTTTGGAACGTATCTAATTTCCTATCGCGGTAATCCTCGCCACATCGCGGATTATTCGTTAGAATATATCTAGTTTCTTATCGCGGTACGTCTGAATAAAAAGTGTATAAATTTTAAACTTATTAAATAAGTTTCAATGTTATTAAAGTGTATATCGTAAGGGATGGACATCTTAAGGCTTTAATTATGAACAAATGTTTTTATTTTTCATTCCATTACTTTTTTACTGATTGTGGTTTGCTCTAATCTACTACAAACCCTTCATAATTGACGGGAGATGTGCAGTGTATTACCAAGTGGCTACCGTGGCTGGCAATGGTCCTCATTGGTAACTAGTGGTACGATGGTTGGTGGTAGTTTCTCTACAATCGTTACTGGCTGTTTTTGGTGTTTAAATACAAAAGTGTGTTTTAATGAGTTTATATGTACTTAAAGCATGTATGAGAGGTATTTTAAGGCTTAAACTATGAAAACAACGGTTGTCTTTATGGTCTCTCTATATCACGGTTGGTTCTGGAATATATCACGGTTTAGTGGTTAGAGCATTGGGCTTGCAATCGTATGGTTGTGAGTTCGATTATCGCACTGTATGATGTGTTGTTTCCTTGAGCAAGACACTTTATTTCAACACCAAAAACTGTAGAAATGAGTTGTGATGTTACTGGTGCCAAGCTGTATCACCCATAGCCTTTCTCTTGGACAACATCATATATAGTGTATAATATATACTGTACACAGTATATATATAATATATATATAGTGTATATGTTGTGATACTGGTGCCAAGCATATATATATATGTATTTGTGTATATATATATAATTATATATATATATATATATAATTGTACACATATATATATATCGTATATATGTGTGTATATATATATTATTAAGTGTAATGAGTTCTTTTACAATGGAATTAACTCGAAGAAAGAAATATTTCTGAGCCGTGTATAAACTAATATATATGATGAAACACAAATACCAACACATCTGTATTTATATTGCAAAAGAAAATTTAGCCAGAATGAAGTATACTAATTATAATACTACAGTTTGTCCATATCGATTTAAAATAATAAATCAACAAAGACGAACTGCATTGCCAAATGGCCATGATGTTTAGACACATTTAAATTTCAAAATCAAACCTGTTCCGTAGATAAGTTTAAACTTTAAAATCCAAATATGTTTCGAGATGAATAAGTGTAAGGAATATCATGTCCTGCTCTTTTCAGTAAACATCCAGGGACAAATTGATATGCTTCACTTCTATGTATATATATATATATGTATTTCATCATCATCATCATCAATATACGTCCGCTTTTCCCTGCTTGCAGGGGTGGGACGGGAGCTGATTCTGGCTTCATTCCTACAGCTGGGTGCTGGGTGCTTTTTTCCGTGGCGCCTACACGACCACTTTGCAGTGGAATGATAGGGACTCCAGTCCCTATCATCTCATTTCTACAGCTGAGTCAACTGGAGCAATGTGAAAAAAAGTGTCTTGCTCAAGGAAACAACACATCACCCGGTCTGAGAATTGAACTCACAACCTTTTGATTGCAAGGCCAATGCTCTAACCACTAAGCCATGTGCCTCCACGTGTATATCATCATCATCATCATCATATCTCTGCTCTTCCCTGCTTGCAAGGTTGGGATGGGTCTTATTCAGCACAGCATCTCTCCACTTGTCACGGTCCTTCGTCATCGCCACTGTGAGCTTCAATGATCTGAGGTCTGTTCTCACCACCTCCGCCCATGTTTTTCGTGGTCTACCTCTACCACGTCTTCCTTCAACTGGCATTTCCTGGCACTTCTTCACCCATCGGTCATCCTCCATGCGCATCACATGTCCATACCACCTCAGTCTCCTCTCCTGTACACTACATTCTATCCCTCTCAGACACAGTTTCTCTCTCAACACATTCATGCTGGGTCGTTTGACACTGCACATCCAACGGAGCATGCTTGCCTCATTTCTCTCCAGCCGTTGCATATCCTCTGCAGTTGCTGCCCATGTTTCACTACCATGCAGCATCACACATCTCACACAGGCATCATATAACCGGCCTTTCATACGCAGGGAGAAACCCTTCTTCGTCAGCAGAGGAAGCAGCTCCCTAAACTTCTTCCAACCCATCCTTATTCTAGATACTATGGCCTCGGAACACCCCCCTCCCATGCTAATCTGATCTCCTAGGTACTGGAAGCTATCCACCACTTCTATAGCACCCTCCTGCATTTGAAAAATGTGTCTATCACTGCGACTTCTACTGTCTAATTTCCCTGAACATCTACTGCATACATATTTCTCCCTACCTATTACTTTGCCTGCTACATCTCTTGTGTATCCAGGATCTGCATTGTGTGCATTTTATAGAATTTATGACAGTTCCTTTTCTGCATATCGAACATGGCCATTTCCCTGACGGAATCAGAGTTTTGTCCTCTTTTCTACTCATCAACACTTTTGTCTTAGCTAGGTTCACCCTCAGTCCTCTTGCTTCCAACTGCTGTTTCCATAGCCAGAATTTATTCTCTAGTTCTTCTACTGATTCTGCTATAAGAACCAGATCGTCAGCATAGAGAAGTTCCCATGCACAGCCAGTCTTAAACTCCTCTGTTATGGCTTGGAGGACTATAATGAACAAGAGCGGGCTGAGGACTGAACCTTGATGTACTCCTACTTGTATCTGGAATTCCTCACTAAACTCCATTCCTACCCTGACTTTACTGACAGCAGCCCTGTACAAATCTTGCACTGTCCTCACAAACCATTTCTCTACACCTAGTTTCCTTAGGGACCACCAGATGACAGATTGGGGTACCCTATCAAAGGCCTTCTCTAGGTCAACAAAGGCTAAGTATAGTGGCTTATTTTTCTCTAAGAACCTCTCTTGCAATTATCTCATCAAGAAGAGGGCATCTGTTGTACTCTTCCCAGGCACAAAACCAAACTGCATCTCATCTAGTTTGACCCTTTCTCTAATTATTTGTGCTAATATCTTTTCTGCCACTTTCATAACCTGATCCATCAGTTTTATACCCCTATAATTGCTCCTCTCCAGAGCATCCCCTTTACCTTTGTAGCAATTTATGAGAATACTGCTGCACCAGTCTTTGGGTATGACACCACCATATATATAGCCTGATTGATGATGCGTGCAACCAGTTTAGTGCCTACGTCCCCTGATGCCTTCAGCATCTCAGCAACTATTCCTGATGGTCCAGCAGCCTTACCATTTTTCATTTCCTTAATCGCCTCTTGGACCCTATATTCGTCAATCTCAATAGCCGGTCCTTCTGTCGGATCTACTGAGGGTAATTTCTCTCTCTCCCATTCGTTCTCCACATTCATCAGCCTCTCATAATGACATTTCCAGGCCTCCTTTTTCTGATCATTCGTGACACTAAGTACACCGGCATCATTCCGGACACATTTATCTCCAACAACATCCTGATTTGCATTGACACACTGCCTTGCAATGTGGAACACCACACGCCTCTGATCTTTCCATCACAGAACATTGGCAAACCTCCTACTCTCAGCCTCCCTGCGTGCTAACTACACCTGACGTCTAGCTTCTCTCTTAGTGGCTGTATATCCTATTCTACTCCCACCCTTTTTCCAAGCCTTCCATGCTAGTCTTTTGTCTCTAATGGCCTTATCTACCGTGCTGTTCCACCACCAGGTCACTCTCTGTCTGGTCGGAGCTCTGCTCCAGCCTCAAGTTTCTTCAGTAGCCTGCAGTAAGTTGTCACATAAGAAATTCCAGTTATTATCTATGTCATACGACTCTAAAACGTCTTCTTTTTCGTGTATATATATATATATATATATATATTTGTACATCTATATATATAAAAGCAAGTCGGTCTGTCTGTGTACAAATACTAGGCTCCTTTTAACTTTTGAAGTACTAGGCCGATTTCAACCAAATTTGCACACATGTTGCTTATATGCCAGAGCAGGTTTTGGACAAAAAATATTGGGGCCGATTTTGTGTGTCTGTCTGTGTACAAATATTAGGCTCCTTTTAACTTTTGAAGTACTAGGCCGATTTGACACGTGCTATTGAGGCGACCTCTCATTGGTTAGTCAATTAGCTGACATAATCTGACATGCACTCAGAAATTGCTAGCTAAGCCATAAACGACCTTAAACAATTCAGGCTGTCATTCATTTCCCGAGCAACTGCTAGTATATATATATATATATATATATATTTGTACATATATATATATGTATATATCATCATCTTTGTAGACACTCAAAATAGAAACTGATACAGGGTAGAGAGCTCTTAAGTCCAGTAAAATAACCTCTCTAGTACTACAAACAATACACCCAGTCCTTGCTGTAAAGGGGTTGATGAGAGGAAGGACATCCAACCAGGAAAGAAAAAAACAATGCCAAAATTATGGAAAGCCCTGCAAATAAAGTTCCCACTAATTGTGTCTACAGGACTAACACAAGTAGCCATGTGTGAGAATCCTTTGGCTCTTATCAAGCAATTGCACAGCATTTTCCCCTTCCATGTAGAAAGAACTGTTACTCAAGGAACTGTCAAGTTACACATCTCAGGTCTCAGACAATTACCATGTTAGAATGTCATATAAGAATAAAGTTCCTGGGTAAAGGCTATAGGGCAGACCTCCCAAGAGTTAGAAAGATAAAATTTACAGAGCATCCTGGAATACCACTGCTTACATTGGAGAGAATTACTCTGGACAGGAAAGTTGATATCTACAATTTATCAATATAGAAATATACATTTCCAATGTTAAATCTATCTTTGCTTCTAAAGTATTCTCTATTATCTCATACTGTTTCTTTCTTATTTCAGAATATCAGATGACATTGGAATATATTTACTCTTTAATCTTGAATATATCACCTCTATTTATCATTATTCCAAGACTAAATATTTTTATACAGAACTCATATAACACTGTTTATATAAATCTATGGCAGAATTACTGTGTAATATTTCCTCAGAACTGTGTTTCTTGGAAAAATATCATTTCGTCACCATCTGAAATATTTACAAGATGATTTTGAATCTTAACTAAACTTGGATCAGAAACAAGTTTACATCATCTTCAGATCTTGACTGAGGTGACAGTTGGAGGAAATATAGCAGAAGAAATATTTTTATGAATATAATATAAAAAATAACACAAGAATACCATCTGTAAATTCTGCCAAGGGAAGAAGAAACATGGAAAATAACTTGAGTGAGAAGAAGATTAAATGTGAAACATTGTCTATAGATATGGCTATTCCAGAAGAGATACCAAAGTCTAGAGGAGAGAAGCCATTTCACTGTGATGTCTGTGGTAAATCATTCGTTGTAAATAGTCACTTAACTAAACACTTACGTACCCATACAGGTGAGAAGCCATATCACTGTGATATCTGTGGTAAATCATTCTCTCAAATTAGTCACTTAACTAGACACAGACGTATACATACAGGAGACAAGCCATACCACTGTGACATCTGTGGTAAATCATTCTCTCGAAGTAGTCACTTAACTAGTCACAAACGTACCCATACAGGTGAGAAGCCATATCACTGTGATATTTGTGGTAAATCATTCTCTCGAAGTAGTAACTTAACTTCTCACATACGTACCCATACGGGAGATAAGCCATATCACTGTGATATCTGTGGTAAATCATTCTCTGATAGTAGTCACTTAACTAGTCACAAACGTGCCCATACAGGAGACAAGCCATATGTCTGTAATATCTGCGGTAAATCATTCTCTGTTAGTAGTCACTTAACTACTCACAAACGTATACATACAGGAGACAAGCCATATGTGTGTGATATCTGTGGTAAGTCATTCTCTGTAAGTAGTAGCTTAACTAGTCACAAACGAATACATACAGGAGACAAGCCATATGACTGTCATATCTGTGGTAAGTCATTCTCTCAAATTGGTCACTTAACTAGTCACAAACATATACATACAGGAGACAAGCCAAATCACTGTGACATCTGTGGTAAATCATACTCTGTAAGTAGTCACCTAACTAGTCACAAACGTATACATACAGGGGACAAGCCATATCACTGTGATATCTGTGGGAAATCATTCTGTGATAATGGTCACTTAACTAGACACAAACGTACCCATACAGGAGACAAGCCATATGTCTGTGATATCTGTGGTAAATCATTTTCTGAAAGTAGTCACTTAACTACTCACAAACGTATACATACAGGGGACAAGCCATATCACTGTGATGTCTGTGGTAAATCATTCTCTGTAAGTAGTAGCTTAACTAGTCACAAACGTATACATACAGGTGAGAAGCCATACCACTGTGATATCTGTGGTAAAACATTCCCTCGAAGTGGAACATTGACTAAACATTTACAAACCCATACAGGAGACAAGCCATATCACTGTGACATCTGTGGTAAATCATTCTCTGATAGTAGTACTTTAACTAGACACAAACATACACACAGGAGACAAGCTATACCACTGTGACATCTGTGATAAATTGTTCTCTGTAAGTAGTGCCTTAATTTCTCACAAACGTATACATAGAGGTAAGAAGCCATACCAATGTCATATCTGTCGTAAATCATTCTCTGTATGAAGTAGTTTAACTAGACACAAATATACCCATACAGGTGAGAAACCATAAAGTCATATGTCATTATCTTAAAATGGTGAATTAATTACACACAAATACACTCATATGAGTGAGAAGACATACCACTATGATATTGGGGAGAAATTATTCTCTTTCATTGCTACATTAACTACATACAAACATATATATACTGGAGAGAAACCATATCACTGTAGTATTCGTGTAAATTATTATTCATGAAAGCTCACTCAACTAGACACAAATATATACATACAGGAGAGAAACCATATCACTGTGATATCTGTGGGAAATGGTTCTCTGAAATAACTCACTTCACACGGCACTAACATTTACAGGAGAGGAACCATATCACTGTGATGTCTGTGGTAAATCATTCTCTAAATGTTGTGGCTTCACTATACATTAACCTCTACATACAGGAAACGAACCATATCACTGTGTTGTCTGATAAATCATACTCTAAATGTTGTGGCTTTACTACACACTAACATATACAGGAGACGAACCATATCACTGTGATGTCTGTGGTAAATCATTCTCTTGTAAAGGTTACTTAACCCTTTAGCATTCACATTACTCTAAATATACTATTGTATTTTTGTAGTAAACACTTTATCTTATATAATCATCTCGCATAATATCGAATCTATGTTATTTATTTTGAGAACAATACCTCAACATCAGTATTAATGGCCAGTTTGAACAGAAAAAGGTGAGACATTTCTGGCTGGATACGGCCAGTTTGAATGCTAAAGGGTTAATGAAACAGAAACACATTCAGACAAGATAAAAACCATATCACTCACCCAAAACAGTGCCACCAATGTTGTTAATATTTTGAATAAAACTTGTTTATTCTGAAATTATTCTTCTTTAATTTTATTTGTAGAAGTTGTAGCCAAAACTTGTGCTGACAAAACTGTATGGTACAGAATTTACAAACACTATATATATATATATATATATATATATATATATATATATATATATATATATATATATATATATATAATATAAAATCAAAAGATGGTTAAAAGAGTTCCATGTATTTTATTATGCGCAAAAACAAATATCATCATGGGACAATATTTGCGTTCTCGTCAGATAAAATAGGGAGACATGATATGAAGCTTAAAAAAAACACTTGCGAGCAGTGAAGTGTTAAATCAACATATGAAAAATAAACTAAGATGGATATATGAGATTGGGAAAGAGGAAAGGAAGGGGGACAGGAAAAGGTAAGGAAGAGGAAGAAAGAATATAGATAGAAGAGAAAATATATATATAATAATAATGAGGGGATGACGGAGGAGGAGTAAAAGAAGGAAGGATGAGAGAGGAGGAGAACATGAGAGAGAGAGAGATAACCTTTAATAGTGAGAGACACTGGCTCACAGAGAAAAAAAAAACCGTTGTAAGATAATACATAATTAATAATTTTAAAAATTTAGAAATTAAAAGTTAATGAGGTTTATGAATGGTGATGCTTATAATTAAAGAAAAAGGAATTAAGAATACTATTTATTTAAGGTTTATATATTGAAGGGTTTAAAAAGATGTGTGAAAAGGAATTTATTAAAATGTATTATTAAAATATAATGTATTAAGGAGATAAGGTGAATGAAGATAAGGTTAAATGAATTATTAGAGGAATTAATTGGGGGTCCAAGTTTGTTTCTATATATTGTAATAGGAAAAAGTAAATAATAGGTTTAATACGAGCACGGAAGGAGAGAAGGAAGAAGAGATTCAAGGAAGAAAAAATATAACGTCAAAAAAATATGTTTACATTGCTTTATTGTGCTACGATAAAACTCACCTCCTACATATATATATATAAATTAATACATACACAAACACACATATCCATATATATATATACACACATACACAAATACGCATATACATGCATATTCACATACATATAAACGCATGTACACACAAACATACGCATACATACATACAGCCACTCATACAAATATGTACATACACTCAAATATACACATACACACACATTCAGTATAAAGATGAAGTACACTCCACATGCGAAAAATGATTGTATCTTCATTTGTGTATATGTATATCTATATGTGAGTATAATTACGTGTGTATAAATATGTGTATGTGTGTGTACATATGTGTATATTTATATATGTGTTGTTATATAGATGTGTGCACATCTGGATATATGTTCAGTGTCTGCTCTAGCTCTCAGAGTAAAAATCCCACTGAGGTGAAGCTGCTTCTATATTTTGAGGTCCATAAATGAAATACTGATTCTGGCTGGCTGTCAGACGCCATGCTTTCCAGCACAGTTACGTCCCTTTACAAACTGAGTTCAAATCCCGCCGAGGTTAACTTTGCCTTTCATCCTTACGAGGTCGTTAAAATAAAGTACCAGTAATGTACTGGATATTTGCTGGCCTTGTGCCAAAAAGTAGAAACAATTATGTGACTACTCTCTCTCTCTCTCTCTCTCTCTCTCTCTCTCTCTATATATATATATATATAAAACTGAGGATGTCTGTGTGTATGTGAGTTTGAATCCCTAAAACTCGAGAACCACCCAACCGACTGTTTTTAAACTTTACACATGTAATGGGAGTGTCTGAACAAAACACATTTCGAATTTTCTATGCCCTAGGGACCGCATTAGGCGATTTAGCGATCTCTCTCTATAATTCTTAGTCTTTCTCTTTTTAGATAGATACATACATATAACGTCGCGCCCTTATAATATCTGTCTGTATGTCTGGCTGTCTGCATTACGTCACTTCCCTGAGGATGTCTGTCTGTCTGTGTGTCTGTGAGTTTGAATCCCTAAAACTCGAGAAGTACCCAACCGATTTTTCTCAAACTTTACATGTGTATTACTTATGTTTCAGGGAGTGTTAGGCACATAAAAAAAATCAACTGCGTTTTTTAACATTTTTAGGGTTTTTTCGTTACGTCAGACCGATTTCCTTGAAATTGTAACTATGTATTAGTCAGTCTCTTGTTCATACCGTAAGCAAAGAAAATCCAACTCTCTTATGGCCTAGGGCCCGCATTAGGTGAAAAACTTCATTTTTTCAGGTTTTAGGGCTTTTTGGAGGCGTTACGTCTAGCCGATTTTTTCCAGAAATTTCACATAAAAAATAATTATTTTCTTGATCCCTAGGGACCGCATTAGGTGAAAACCTGGATTTTTCCTGCTTCATCGAGGAAAATCTTAAAGATTATCCAGACATCAGAGTATTCGGTTTATTTTCTTTACATATTGTCCAGGAATGCAGTTTTTCCACGATTAGGCCTGTTGGCGGCCTGCGTTCCAAACTACCTTATCCCGTGCAACGCCGGGTACCACTGCTAGTATATGTATATATATGTATATAAGAGGGTCTTAACGTTTACCCGACAACCACTTCAACACCTATTGATCAGGTGAGCATGCCAGTCAGATTTTTATCCTCACCAGAAGATGAGATAGTGACATTTGTAAACACACAATCCCCATCCCCTGGGGAAGAATGCACCTCCCAATATAACCCAGTAGTTAGTGACTTCATAGACTTAGATGAACTTGAAGACTGAGGGCAACCTGGAGGAGAAGGATATGGAAGTTAAAGGACCCCTCAGCCAGTTCCAAATTTAGAGATATTTTGTTTGATCTTTACAACAGTAAAGAAGAACAAATAGAAACATACAATATAGGGGAACAGTGGGAGTTCCTGAAAGAAACTTTGCTGAAGGTGTCAAACTAGATCTTTGGCTGGAGCAGGGCTTCAGAGAGGAGAGTAACTTGGTGGTGAAACACTAGGGTAGATGAGACAGTTAAGGCCAAGAGACAGGCATGGAATAATGGCAGAATGGGGGAAGCTGGAGGGTACACTACCAGGAAGCTAGGCAAGAAGTATTCTTTGCAAGGAGGGAAGCAGAGAATATATAATTTCAGCTGGTTTTATGATGTGAGGATGAAATACATGAGATGTTCAGGATTGTGAGGCAGTGTGTGAGGGAAAATTGTGATGTTGGGGTAAAGTGTGTCCAGGATGTTAATGGGGCACTTCCCCTCACTGATGCTGAATAAGGTCAGCTGAAAAGTTCATAGACAGACCAAGATACTCTCATGGAATGACCAAATGAGGTTTATTTTTCAACATAGTCCCTGGAAGGAAACAATGCAGTTATAAATAAGAAGAGTTGAAATTAATGCAGGCAAGATTTCACCGCGCTAGCATCATGCTATAATTGATAGTCTATGAACTTTTCAGCCAACCTTTGTAACATGGAAATGCCTCTATGAAAGATTACTGAATGAGGAGAATGCATGGGAGGAAGATAGTCTACAGAAAGTGGGCCCAACAGAGGGTCCAGCCATACAAGTAAGCAGTAGTGTAGTAAGGTAATTAAGGATATGAAGACAGAGAAAGTATCTTGTCCATTGGTGATAGTTGCTGAGATACTGAAAGTATCTGGGGTGGTGGGTCACATCTTAACCACTGGTATTGTAAAGCAAGTAATACAAAATGGTGTCATACCAAATAAATGGTGTAGTATCATCATCATCAACTGCTACAAGGGCAAAGGAGATGTACTAGAGCTAGAAAACTATAGAGACATTAGATGGACCAGTTTATGAAGGTGTTATATTTATAACACATCTGATTAGGGACCGAGTTAACCTAGATGAGATGAAGTTTGGATTTGTGCCAGGTAAAAGTACCACTGATGTCCTCTTCCTTGTGTGGCAACTGCAAGAGTAGTACCTAGCTAAAATAAACCCCTCTACTTGGCATTTGTTGACCCAGAGAGAGCTTCTGTGAGCCTTCCCCTTTCCATAATCTGGTGTGTAACTTAGAAAACTAGGGGTATATGAGTGGCTTGTGAGAGCAGTAAAAGCCATGTATGGAGGAGCAGTCAGTAAGCTTAAAGTTAATGCTGGCTATAGTGAGGAATTGAGTGAGCAAGTCTATCAGGACTCTGTTATTAACCCTCTTCTGTTTATTATCATCCTGCAGGCTATTACATAAGAGTTTAAGACTGGCTGTCCATGGGAACTCCTGTATGCATATGATTGAATTCTTGTAGCCTAATCTATGGTAAAATTAGAGGAGAAATTCCAAATCTGGAAGCATGGCCTAGAAGGAAAATGTATTAAAGTTAACTTGGCAAAATAGAAAGGAAAACAAGGCCTAGATCCCCTCAAGAAAATGGCCTTGCTCAGTCTAAAGGAAAGGAGTAGGTAGAAATTCCAAACTATGGATAAACAAGAGATGTAGTGGAATCTCAGTAAGGTTAGCAAAAGAATGTAAGTTGTGTATGTTCTTGATGCACAAGAGCAATAAGTAGCAACAGCTCACAAAACAATAAGCTACTTTAACCCTTTAGCATTTACATTACTCTATATATAGTATTGAATTTTTGTGGTAAAGGCTTTATCTTACATAATTATCTCACATAATATCAAATCTACAAGATTTTGATATTATTTATATTGAGAACAATACCTTAATGTCGGTATGAGTGGCCAGTTATGGCCGGTTTGAACATAAAGATGTGAGAGTATTCTGGCTGGATATGGCTGGTTTAAATGTCCAGAAGGGTTAAATGCCCAGAAGGCTCTATAGAAACCAGTTCATAATTTCTGTTAACTAGATGAACAAATTAACAGTGGAGGTGGGTGTTCTGAAGGTACAGTAGCCTGAGTGAGAATGGGATGGAAAAAGTTTAGGGAGCTACTACTACTGCTGCCTACAAAATGATTTCCCCTGAAAGTGAAAGGCAGATTGTATGAAGTCTGTGTACGAACAGCAATGTTACATTGAAGTGAGACCAGGGCAATATATTCAGAGGACCTATAAAGACTGGAAAGAAATGAAGTTTACATGATCTGATAGAGGTGTAATAGTGTGCATGAACAACAAGCATTAATAAACTGAGAGAGAAATTAGGTATAAGAGTGGTCAGATGCAGTGTAGAGGAGAGGAGATTGTGGTGGTTTGGACATGTGATGTATATGGAAGATGACAGCTGTATAAAAAGGTACAGGTTTGTCAAAGTCAATGATAACTATGAAAGAAGAAGACCTAGGAAAGCTTGGGATCAAATAATAAAAGCTCACCTTGCCCAATTAAACCTCTCAATGGAAATGTCACAGGATCGAGACCTCTGGCGTCATGCTGTTCTGTAAAAGAGCCCCCCTTCCCATGTGCTAAAAATGAAATATGTAGAGTACACACTAGTCTTCACCAATCCTCTCTTCACCCCTTCCTATTCATAAGACCCTACCCTCACCTGCTAAATATCCCACACACCTCGTTGATGCTACAACAATAAAAACACCCAGTTCATCCTGTAAGATGGTCATACAAAAGTGTGCAGTCCACATTGTAACGTGTTTCGTGTAAAGAAGGGCATCCAGCCTTAGAAACCAAACCAAAATACACATCCATATGAGACCTGGTCTCCACACCTGACATGTCTCATAACGTGACAACCTGTTTAACCCATGCAGGTGTGATAAAAATGAATGTTAAATGATAATGTTGAAGATGATGATGATGGTATATATAAACAAACGTAACGTAGTAAAGTACCAGGGGAGACAACTCCAACTTTGCTCAATTTAAAACCCATGTTAGTATTATTGAGCAGAACTGTAATTAAAGTTGTTCTAGCCGTGACTATCATGTTTATTTATATATATATATATACATACATGTGGGTGTGAGTGTGGTGTGTCTAAACTGCAGAATATGGTCTTTGTTGTTGTAAGACAGTATAGAATGATATTTGACTGCTATTTCTACCAGGTCAAGTAACCAGGTAGGAGACTCCCTTGTTGATACGTAATAAATATTTCACTGAGTGATGCTGCTTGTTTTACCATGGGTTGGATACAATTGATGGAGTGAATTGATATAACTGAAGGTCTTTCTGAAGGTATTAAATTATGTCAGGGACTTTTAACGTATGACACCGGTGTTATTTATGGTCACTGAAACATTACCAACGACACCACGTACCTGCTATGTTAATTATAACTTTAATTAATCTAATTATATCTTGTGTAGCAATTATCTCATGTTAAGGTGAAAGTTAATATTCTGTAGATAACATAGAGTGAGCTACATGTTCCAGGGTAGGTGTTCCATCTCCTACATGATTAAATATTTCATTTCACGAGAAACTACACTACATCGTGAATTAGTTGTTCCACATGTTACAGGACAGTGAGAAATAGGTTTAAATCACCAACATCTGAACAATTAGCTTTCCTGGTCTTTCTTTACTTTACACTTTGACTTAAATATAAAGTACGTATTATTTGTATTGTTAACACAGCAGATATTGTGTACTTTTCTACACTCCGTGGTGAACAATCCGTGTTTGTTAGGACTGCTTGCATATACATAGATACGCACCCTATTATATATATATATATATATATATATATATATATATATATATATATATATATATATATATATTTAAGTACATAGAGGGCCATTTCTTACCCCCCAAATTACTTGTACATTGTCATATCTCTTCTCGAGTTTTGAGAATTCTTCAAGAATTACTATGGAGGACGTGAACACTTGGACATTTCTACCACACCTGTTTCTACCAATATAGATACAGTTACACAGACATACAGTGGTGAGAAACCTTTACCTAGTGAAACATGTACTGAACAAGGATCATTACACAGAAATATTCCTGAATATCGCTGTGAGATTTGTAGGAAAACTTTCTCAATCAGAAAATGAATTATCTACACACAAACACAAACACTTCCACTGTGAGACATGTGGGAAATCTTTTGTCTGTAACCGTGATTTATCTAAACACAAAAGATCACACTGGAGAGGAACCCTTCAAATGTGAAATATGTGGGAAACCTTTCACTCGGAAATTCCATCTTGTTAGCCACATACGTAGCCACACTGGGAAAAAAACCCTATCATTGTGAAATATGTGGGAAATCTTTTGTGTGTAACAGCAATTTATCTAATCACATAAGAATACACAGAGGAGAGAAACTGTTCCATTGTGAAATATGTGGGAAATGTTTTGTTACAAGCAATCATTTAACTAGACACAAAAGAACACATACAGGAGAGAAACCCTTTCATTGTGAAATATGTGGGAATTATTTTCCTGAGATTTGGATACTTAATAATCATATACATAGTCACACTAGGGAAAATCCCCTCCAGTGTGAAAAATATTTTCTTTCAAACAACAACTTATGTAGTCACAAAAGAACACACACTGGTGAGAAACGATTCAAATGTGAAATATGTGGGAAATCTTTCGGCCAGAACTCTACTTTGACTGAACACAAAAGAACACACACAGGAGAAAAACCCTTCCGTTGTGAAATATGTGGGAAAACATTTGTCTACAGCAGTGACTTAACTACACACAAATACAAACACGCTGGAGAGAAACCCTTCAGATGTGATATATGTGGGAAATATTTTAGTCGTAGCTATACTCTGTCACGACACAAAATAATACACACTGGAGAAAAACCCTATCATTGTGAAATATGTGGGAAATCATTTCTTGAAAACAGTAGCTTAAACTGTACACATAAAAACACACTGGAAAGAAATCCTATCACTGTGATGTATGTGGGAAAACATTTGTCTACAGCAGTGACGTAACTGCACACAAATACAGACACACTGGAGAGAAACCCTTCAAATGTGATATATCATCATCCTCATCATTATCATCACCGTTTTAGGTCCGTTCTTCCACGCTAGCATGGGTTAGATGGGTTGTCCTGTTGTGGGCAGTGTCTGGTCGGCTGACCATGCCTTGCTCATACAGGAACTGATTTGGCTTGATTTCTACAGCTGGATGCCCTTCCTAACACCAACCTCATTTACAGTGAGTGCTGGGTGCTTTTTCGTGGCGCCTACATGTCCACTTTACAGTGTGGGCTGGGTGCTTTTTTGCCGTGGCACCTCCACGACCACCTTGCGATGGGGGGTGTGGGGGCATATTGTCTATATGCTTCAGCTTGTACCCATGGGAGGTCGGGTACTCTGTATTACTGCGTGACGCCAGAGGTCACGGTCGTGTGTCATCGCCTTTGAGAGGTGTAATTGGGTAAGGTCGGCTTTTATCACCTCATCCCAGGTCATCTTGTGTCTCCCCACTCCGCGGTTTCCATCGGCTTCTAGTGCTCTGCACCTTTTTATGCAGCTGTCATCCTTCATACGCATCACATGTCCATACCAACGCAACCGTCTCTCCTGCACACATCATTTGATTCCTCTTATGCTCAGTCTCTCTCTCAATTTATTTATGCTTTGTTGTTCGCGTATATTAACATTACACATCCATCGGAGCATGCAGGCTTCGTTTCTCTCTAATCTACGTAAGTCTTCCACCTTCAGCGCCCAGGTCTCACTACCATGCAACATTGCTGTTCGGATACACGCATCATACAGTCTGCCTTTCATTTTGAGAGGAAGCCTTTTGTAGCTAGCAGTGGTAGTAGTTCCCTAAACTTCTTCCATCCTGTTCTTACCCTAGTTATTGTACTTTCTGAATACCCACCTCCACTGCTAACTCGGTCACCTAGGTAGCAGAAGCTGTCTACTGTTTCTACAGAGCCCTCCCAGAGATTGGTGGTACTTGTTTCCTGTGGCTGTTTGCTGCTTGCTGTCCCAGCACAGCTGCTGCATGTGAAGCCTACATTCTTAATTAAGCTTCCTGAGAGCCCGCTACATCTCTTGTGTACCCATTGTTTGCATTTGGGGCAGAGAATGGAGTTGCTACCTACACCTTTCCTACATACTGAGCAAGGCCATTTCCCTGAGGGGATCTGGGTTCTGTTTTCTCGTGTACTTACAAGGACCTTAGTCTTTGTCATGTTGACTTTGAGACCCTTTCTTTCTAGTCCCTGCTTCCAAGTTTGGAATTTCTTCCCTAGTTCTACCATAGATTCAGCTATAAGTGCGAGGTCATCAGCATCCAGGAGTTCCCATGGGCATCCGGTCTTAAACTCCTCTGTTATTGCCTGCAGGACTATGATGAACAGGAGGGGCTAAGAACAGAGCCCTGGTGGACCCCAACCTGTACGCTAAATTCCTCGCTATACACATTGCTAATCCTAACTTTGCTGACTGCTCTCCTATACATGGCTTGTACAGCTTTCACAAGCCATTCATCTACTCCTAGTTTTCTAAGAGCCCACCAGATTACAGCATGTGGAACTCTGTCAAAGGCTTTCTCAAGATCGACGAATGCCAGGTAGAGTGGCTTACTTTTAGCTAGGTACTTTTCCTGTAACTGCCTGACAAGGAAGAGGGCATCAGTGGTGCCTCTTCCTGGTACAAACCCAAATTGCATCTCATCTAGTTTCACCCGGTCCCTAATCAACTGTGCTATAACTCTTTCTGTTACTTTCATGACCTGGTCCATCAGCTTTTTACCTTTATAGTTTCCTCTATCGAGTGCATCACCTTTACTTTTGTAGCAGTTGACAATGATGCTACTGCACCAATCTTTTGGTATGACACCTTCTAGTATTACCTGGTTAACAATACGTGTGGTTATAGTGTGACCTACAGACCCAGATGCTTCAGCATCTCGGCAGCTATACCCGATGGACCGGTTGCCTTCCCCATCTTCATATCTTTGATTGCCTTACTTACTACGCTGCTGCTGACTTGTACTGCTGGCCCCTCTATAGGGTCTACTTGGGGTAGGGTCTCTTTTTCCCATGCATTCTCCTCATTTAGTAATCTATCATAATGACTCTTCCATGCATCTTTCTTCTCAGCACTTGTGAGGGCAAGCTCACCTTTATCATTGCGGATACACTTCTCTCCAATGACATCACAATTCTCTCTGACACACTGCCTCGCAATCTTGAACACCTCCTGTTTCTGGTCCTCACGTTGCAAAACATGCTTGAATTTTCTATCCTCTGCTTCCCTCCTAGCTAAGTATACTTGTCGCCTAGCTTCCCTTTTGGTCTCTATGTAATGTACCCTGCTCCCCCCGTTCTTCTATTCTTTCCATGGCTGTCTCTTGGCCTTAACTGTCTCATCTACCTTATTGTCCCACCACCAAGTCACTCTCCTCCTGCTTGTGGTCTTACTCCAGCCACAGACCTCATCCGTCGCCTCTAGTAAGTTATTTTTTAGCAACTCCCAGTGCTCTTCTACATTGAATGTCTCTATCTGTTCTTCTTTACTGTCGTAGGCGTTGAGTAAAATATCTTTAAATCTGTTATTGGTTGAGGGGACTTTCAGCTTTCAGATCTTTCTTCTCCAGGTTGGCCTCTGTTTCCAGGTTTGTCTAGTTCTGACTGTAAGGTCGCTGACAACTAAGCTATGTTGGGATGTACATTCCTCACTAGGGAAGGCTTTTGTGTTTACGACCGTCCATCTGTCACGTCCTCTGATGATGATAAAATCTATCTGACTAGAATGCTCCCCTGATCTATAGGTGATCAGGTGGTTGTCGGGTTTTTTGAAGTTTGTGTTACATATCGACATGTCATTGGCGTCGCAGAATTCTTCCTCATTTCTTGTGCCAACCCCATGGACTCTATTGAAGCCGTCACAGTGTTTACCTACGTGTCCGTTAAAATCTCATACGATGATTAGGAAATCATTGTCGTTTGTTAGAGCAGTAGTGTGCGTTAGGGACTCGTAAAATCTATCCTTAAGTTCGTCTGGCAACCCCGATTGGGGTGCGTAATCTGATATTATTGTGGTAATTGTTTTATTCAGGACTAGTCTGAGTTTAATGATTCTTGCATTTACCCTGTACACTGAGATTACTTTATCTACCCACTTGTCAGCTAGTACTATACCTACACCACCAATCCCATCGTCATTTCCCACCCAGAAAAATTTGTAGCACTGACTTTTTCCTACAAGGACTCTAGCAGACTCTCCTCTCCATCTAGTCTCTTGCACACAGCATACATCAATTTCCTTTCGCTCTAGCATTTATAAAATTTCTCCTGCTCTTCCTTTCATTGTGCTTACATTGATGGTACCAACTCGGAGATTTGGACATTTGTCGACACTCGTAGGGAAGGGTCGATTTTTGCAGGGGTGTGTGTGTGCTTTCTCTCTCTGGATTGGCGCTTCACATGGGTGCTTGGTAGGTCGCGGATTCATATTTCATCTATTAATTCAGAGTTGTAGAAAATATTTTCTCCATCGCTGTAATTTGACTGCACACATAAAAACACACACTGGAGAGAAACCCTTCCATTGTGATATATTTGGGAAATATGTTCTCCATGGCTGTAATTTGACTGCACACATAAGAACATACATAGGAGAGAAACCCTCCAAATGTGAAATATGTGGGAAATATTTTGGCCGTAGCTCTACTCTGTCACTACACAAAAGAACACACACTGGAAAGAAACCCTTCCATTGTGAAATATGTGGGAAATGTTTTGTGAGAAGGAATCATTTAACTAGACACAAAAAACACATACAGGAGAGAAATCATTTTTTCTGAGAGTTGGATACTTTATAATCATATAAGTATTCACACTGGGGAATAACCGTTCCACAATGAAACATGTACTGAACAAGAATTATTAGATAGAAATATTCCTGAATATAGCTGTGAGTTTTGTAGAAAAACATTCTCATCAGAAGATGAATTATCTACACACAAACATATTAAAGACAAACCCTATGTGGGAAATCTTTCACTCAGAATTACAGCCACATCTGCTGTCACACTGGGGAAAAAGCCGTATCATTGTGATAAATCTTTTATTAAAACCAGTGATTTAACAGTACATAAAAGGAGACACTGGAGAAAAACCTTTCCATTGTGAAATATCTAGGAAATGTTTTGGCTGTAGCTGAAACAAGAATTATTAGATAGAAATATTCCTGAATATAGCTGAGTTTTGTATGAAAACATTCTCTTCAGAAGATGAAGTATCTACACACAAACACATACATATTAAAGACAAAACCTATCACTGTGAAGTATGTGGGAAATCTTTCATGTCAAAATCAGTGTTTTTGAAAGAACACTAGAGAAAAACGATATGGTCATTTAAACACAAGAACACGTACTGGAGAAAAACCATATTATTTTTAAATATATTGGAAAGGTTTTGTTACAGATGGTTACAGAGTCACAAAAGAACACTTTGGAGAAAAACATATGATTGTGAAAAATGTGAGAAATCTTTTACTGATAGTTTGGTACTTAATAAACATATATGTCTTCAGACTGGAGGAAAGAAACTTCCAGTATGAAACATGTTGGACATCTTTTATTGAGACTGGAAGAAAGAAACTTCCAGTATGAAACATGTTGGACATCTTTTATTGAGACTGGAGGAAAGGAACTTCCAGTGTGAAACATGTTGGACATCTTTTATTCAGAATTCTACTCATGTTGGCCACATATTCAGACTGCAGAAGAAGGACATTCCCCAGTGAAACATGCGAGAAATATTTTGACTAAGAGTAACTTAGACAGAAACACACACACTGGTGATAAAACCATTTAACTGTGAACCCTGAGATACCCTTCCTTTTACTAGTCTAAACTTATTGTCCACCAACATCAAAAATGTAACCATAACACTTCTACAGACTCCATTTCTTAAATATGTTTTTAACTGGAAACAAAATTCTTTGCATGTCTAACTTTTGTCTTCCTAAATTCATTTTTAATGATATAAATGTAAAATTTCTTTTTTTCCGGTAATACCTAAAATTCCCTGTTGTATTGCATTAGTGAGAGACTCTCTATCACCTGAGGTAATGCTGTGTCTCAGAAATACTAGAGGTCAGCACCAACATTTCCTGTTGTATTACATTAGTGAGAGACTCTCTATCACCTGAGGTAATGCTGTGTCTCAGAAATACTAGAGGTCAACACCAACATTCCCTGTTGTATTGCATTAGTGGGAGACTCTCTATCACCTGAGGTAATGCTGTGTCTCAGAAATACTAGAGGTCAGCACCAACATTCCCTGTTGTATTGCATTAGTGAGAGACTCTATCACCTGAGGTAATGCTGTGTCTCAGAAATACTAGAGGTCAACACCAACATTCCCTGTTGTATTGCATTAGTGGAGGACCCTCTATCACCTGAGGTAATGCTGTGTCTCAGAAATACTAGAGGTCAACACCAACATTCCCTGTTGCATTGCATTAGTGGAGGACCCTCTATAACCTGAGGTAATGCTGTGTCTCAGAAATACTAGAGGTCAACACCAACATTCCCTGTTGTATTGCATTAGTGGAGGACCCTCTATCATCTGAGGTAATGCTGTGTCTTATCTCTGATATGTTAGAGGTCAACACTAACATTCCCTCTTGTGGTGTGTAATTGATGCAATGTATATATCTTTTCTGAGTTTTATTCTTCTTTCTTTTTTGAGTAAATTATTTTCATAATATATAATAAACCCAGAATCAGTTCCCGTCCCACCCTTGCAGGCAGGGTAAAGCGGGCGTAAAATGATGATGATAATGATGATAAATAAATTATATTTATCTCCTGATATTCAATCTATTTTTGTTAAGTAAAGAGTTACATTTGAGGAATTTGTCCAGTCTATGATTCCATATTTTTGTTATTTTCCCATCTAAATATCTGTTATGAACACCATATGTAATGATATCTTGAAAGTAGTTAGAATAAATCAAACACAAACACTTCATTGGTATTTGAAATGTTTAAAATTCTATTGGACGTTGTTGTTTTTAAAACTTGTTAGGCCCCCAAGAGGTTTTAATGCTTACTTCAACACACCTCCCTCACTATCCTCCAGGTTACCCCTTTCTCCATTCTGTCCTTAGCCAGGAGCATGAGGCAACTGGTTCCTGGGTTTCTGCAGGGCAGAGAGAATTTTTAGACACTATTGGCTGGTATCATTGGGGTAGTGATAGTATAGGTTACTGAGTGTTGTTAGACACAGTAAATAATGGTATTTGATGTAGGCACAGGCCCAATAATATTGGGGGTGAAGAAACTTTAATCAACCTCAGTGCATTACTGGTACTTTATTTTATCAACCATGTATGGATGAAAGGGAAAGCTACCCTCCACATGATTTGAACTCAGAACGTAACAGGACATAACTATATGATGCAAAGCTTGTTGTCTGACGCTCTACCGATTACTGCCAATTTACTGCACTAGTCACACTAAATAAAAGGGTTTTGAGAAATTTGAAGCAACAAACTCGTTAAATCTCTATTTATTTGTAAATTAGGCTCAAAACCACCAATTTTGGGGGAAGGGCAAAGTTTATTAAATCAACCGTAGTACATATAATATATTTTATCCAGCCTAGAAGAATAAAATATAAAATTTACCTCAGTGGAATTTGAACTCAAAATATTAAAAACCAGGACAAATACTGCAATGGCAGGTTATGTGACACTCTACCAATTCTGTCATTCTACTATCTTTGTTTAAATCTATATTAAAGTAAATGTAGAATATATTTGTCCTTCTACCATTTGAAATTCTACTGAAATCATCTCAGAACAACACAGTAGTGTTTCAATAGAGCTGTTATTTATTAAATCATTTATTTAAACCGTCCGTATCTGGCCAGAATTCTCTTACATTTTCTGTTCTAACTGACCCTAACAAGCCGCTCATGCTGATGTTAAGGTATTGTTCCCAAAATAAATAATTTCAAAATCTCATAGATTCAATATTTTGTGAGATAATTATGTTTACTGCGAAAATATAATAGTAAATATAGAGTAACGTTAATGATAAAGGCTTAACTAAACACAGTGATTAGTGCTAATGGAGACAACACCGTCTGGCTTAAATTAAGTCCCAGGTTAGTATGATCAAGTAAACTTATAATTAAAGGTTTTCCTGCCGTGACAATAAACTATTATATATATATATTATAATATTAGTAATAAACGGAATATATATACTTTATATCATCTCTATTTATTTCATTATATATATTTCGAAGATCAAAGTTTTATGTAGGCAAAACATGTTCTCCTTAGAGAAAATACATAGAAAATGTATAATTTTTTACTGATACGCTGTTAGACAAACGAACTGGACAGATCGATGACCACCAGGCATATATATATATATATATATATATATATATATATATATATAAAGAAATAGGATTTCGCTTCAAGCATAACTTTATACAATATGTATAAATATTTCGTATCTCCAAGGAAATACGGTTTTAGGAAGCCGTAGCTATGCAAACACCGGTGGGGCTAACGCCCTCTGGTGATGTCCAGCAGTAGCAAGGGGGACAACCGTCTATGCCTTTCAGGCTTAACTGGTGCGACTAAAGTCGCAAGCGGTGGGAGGGACCGTCCTGACGGAGGCCAGTAAAGCCTGAAAGGCATAGACGGTTGTCCCCCTTGCTTCTGCTGGACATCACCAGAGGGCGTTAGTCCCCTAGTGTTTGCATAGCTACGGCTTCCTAAAACCGTATTTCCTTGGAGATACGAAATATTTATACATATATATATATATAATATAAGAAACGATTACACACGAGAGAGTGTGTGTTTATCAACGTACAGGCAATATATTTATATTTTAAATTATATTAGGGACTTTTAACGTATGACACCGGTCAAAAACCGGAAAGGAAAACATTGTCAACGACCTGCTATCTTAATTATAACTTTAATTAATCTAATTATATTTTATATAGTAACGAAAACGTATCTAGCAACGAAAATAATGGGAGAGGGTGAGGGACAGACACTATATTCGCGTCTGAGCTGTGATGCAGCCCCACCCTACAGACAAAATGACAACGGTGTTACCACAAAGAATAGCCAGAGACACCCACCTCATGGGTCTCCTTCCTCAAGTGGGCTGTTGTCTTTCTAATTTTGAGAAGGAAATCAGCAGTGTAGGGACAGAGAGGAAGTGGTTGGTTAGGCAGCACAGCAGAAATTGAGAGGAAGAGTGCTACTGTTATAAGCCGTTTCCAGTCACAGGAATGATCTATTGATGTGGTTGATAGCTTCTGCTATCTAGGTGACCTAATCAACAGCAGAGGACGGTGTGCCAAGAGTAGACTGGCTTGAATAAGGATAGGATGGAAGTTTAGTGAACTACTACTGCTGATAACATAAGGTTTCTCCCTACACACAAAAGGAAGGGTGTATAAAGCCTGTGTGAAGTGCACAATACTGCATGGTAGAGAAACATGGGCTGTGACTGCAGCTGATGCGATCAGACTGGAGAAAAATTAAGCAACCATGTTTTGTTGCATCTGCAACGTATATGTAAGAGAAATACAGAGCTTGGACTAGCTGAGGAATTCCTAGTGGAAGGAAGCTGCAGTAGAGGATGACCAAGAAAGTCAGGGGCAAATATTGTGAGAGCTTAACTCAAATCGTGAAGACTGGAAGAGATGACGAAGGAATGCATCTAGTGGAGAGATGTCGTTATAAGAAGGACCCGTCCAACCCATGCAAGCATGGAATAGTATGATGATACACAAATATACACTATATATATATATATGCTATGTATATAGTGTATGTGATACATATACACTATATATATACATATAAATACTATGTATATAGTGTACATGTTACATATACACAATATATACACTATATATATAAATACTATGTATATAGTGTATATGCTACATATACACAAAATATACACTATATATATAGATATAAATACTATGTATATAGTGTATGTGCTACATATACACTATATATATACATATAAATTCTATGTATATAGTGTACGTGCTACAATATATACACTATATATATACTACATACACATTATATGTAATGTTGTCCAAAGGAATAGCTGAAACAGCTTGGCACCAATGACATCATAGATCATCATTTAATATCTACTTTCCTTGCTAGCAAGGGTGGGACAGGTCTTTACAAACCAGGGTGCAGTGGGAGACCACACCTCTCTTACATATGGTCCCACATTCTACTGAGTGTATTTTATTGTGGCACCAGTACTAAAGAGGTTGTCATGTCTTTGACAGAACTGAAGGGTCCTACCAAACCTTTGTTTGGCAAGAGAAGAAAGTTGTAAAGTATTTTCAAATGTGAATTATTTCTAAAAAAAGTCATAATTTCAACTGTCATGAAAGTACCATCAACAAATATTAAAGTTATAAAATTGTTTTTATTTACACATAAATGTGGATATTTTGTCATAAATATAAATATAAACCAGTTAGTGTTTGTAAAATAAACACATATAAACACATCAATCTTGTTTTGTTTTTCTTGCACTGATGGAGTCATAGGGGTGTCACTGTGGACATTTGAAGTTTGGTGGAACCCTTCACTCTCCAGGTTGGAATAGGTGATTTCTTCCAGAGAAGGAGAGAGAATGAGAGAAAGGAAGTGAGAAAGAAATATAGAGAGGAAGAACAGACCCCTGTGGTAGACTGGTACTTTTTTGTTATCAACCTTGAATGGATGAAAGGCAAAGTTGACCTCAGCAGGATTTAAACTCAGAGCAGAGAACCAGAACAAATATGGCAGAAAGCATTCCATCCATTGTTTTATAGACTTTAAATAAATGTTTCTACTTTTAAATCAACCCCAGCAATTGGAAGAGAAAGAGGAATGCCAATTAAATCAATCCCAGTGCATTGCTGGTACATTTTTAAACCCAGAACATAAAGGTATGTAACTATATGACACAAATAATGTTGTCTGACACTCTACAGATTCTGCCAATCCACCACCCTCAGCAATAAAATAAGATTGTGTCTCTATAAGAAACCTTAATGACAAATATGAAGTAGAACTTTCTACAGGGTGTATTTGTGGATTACAATACAAAACCTGAGAATAATTTCAAACATATTTCACCATAATAAATGTTCATTAATATATATTGTTTCGTGGCATTCTTGATATTATTAATCCCCAGCTGAACATCCCTAGACATCTGATCTATGTAGGTCATTTTCAGTCACCCCATTAGGGTCTTACTATGTTTAGGTATCCACCACAGGAGCCATTCTTCAGTAGGAATGTCTGGTATGTCTTGTCCCCACTCCCTAGTTATTGTGGTAATCTTCAATCTATGGCAGTATACTTCTTGTTTGATTGAGGAATATATATATATACATAGATGCGTAAGAAGGATGACAACTGCATTAACAGGTTCAGACCTCTAAAATTTGATGTAAGCCATGGAGTCGGGAGATCCAGGAAGACCTGGGATGAGGTGATAAAAGCTGACCTTGCCCAATTGGTGATGACGCAGGACGGTGCCCTCTGGCATCATGCAATAATACAGAAGACCCGACTTCACATGGCTACAAGCCGAAGCTGAAGCATATAGCCAAATATGTCCCCATCCGCACCCACTGCAAAAATGATCATGGAGATATCACGACAAAAAAGCACCCAGCCCACACTGTAAAGTATTCGTGTAGGTACCATGGTAAAAAAAGCCCCCAGCACTCACTGTAAATGAGGTTTTGTGTTAGGAAGGGCATCCAGCTGTAGAAATCAAGCCAAAATCAGTTCCCTGACCTGGCATTGCCCACAAGAGGACAACCCATCTAACTTATGCTAGCATGGAAGAATGGACGTAAAACAATGATGATGATGATAAGTATAAAATAAGGATTTTTCAAGTTTCACATTTTAGATTCTTCCTTCCAGAGTGTTTCTGTATGTTTGTGTGTTTCACATTTAACAGTGATGGGGTTTATTGCAAGTGTTGACTACGTAGGTGAACAACCTGTGACGAATTCTGAGAGAAAGATTTCCCACATATTTCACATGAATAAGGTTTTTCTCCTGTGTGTATTCTTTTGTGCTGTACAAGATGAGAACTATTAGAAACAGATTTCCCACATATTTCACAATGGAAGGGTTTTTCTCCTGTGTGTATTCTTTTGTGATCTACAAGACTAGAACCTCGAGAAAAAGATTTCCCACATATTTCACATGAATAAGGTTTTTCTCCAGTGTGTATTCTTTTGTGTTTTACTAAGTTAACACAATGTGAAAAAGATTTCCCACATATTTCACAATGGAAGGGCTTTTCTCCAGTATGGGTTCTTTTGTGATATTCAAGTTGCACCATCTGAGTGAAATATTTCCCACATATTTCACATGAATAAGATTTTTCTCCTGTGTGTATTCTTTTGTGATGTACAAGATGCGAACCCTGAGAAAAAGATTTCCCACATATTTCACAATGGAAGGGGCTTTCATCAGTGTGTATTCTTTTGTGAAATTCAAGTGTAGAATTACTAGAAAAGGATTTACCACATATTTCACAGTGGAAGGGTTTTTCACCAGTGCGACTCCGTATGTGGACGACAAGATTAGAATTATAGGTAAAAGATTTCCCATACATTTCACAGTGGAAGGGTTTTTCTCCACTGTTTATTTTCTTGTGTGAGGATAGTTTCAGTTTTGAAGAGAAAGTTTTCCTGCAAATCTCACAGCTATATTCAGACATATTTCTAGCTAGAGATCTTTATATAAAGGAGTCTCACCACTTCTACTGATACATTAAGATATGTAGATATGGTTAATAGATGCTATGTAGTCTAATATACAAAGGGTCCATAAAAGACTGCAGAACTCCGCTTTCTTCTTCTACAAAGTTGTAATGTAGCATTCAGTTGGTACAAGTAATAAGACATATGATAGTGTGAGACTGATCTTGACTGATGAAGAAAAAGCAAGTTCTTATATATATATATATATATATATATATATATATAGGTGATTATTCTGGAATATTCCACTATTATTTTTGTTAAGGTGAGAGAAGCTCTATTCACATTAAAATCCTCATCTCATAAAACAGACGAATAAATCTTCTATAGTTAAGGTTTTTTCAGCAGGTTATCTCTCAGAAACCCCCACTGCTCCTCTATATCGTCTTTATTTCTTCTTCCTTGCTATCACAACCTTATGATTGTAAGCCCAACACTCTAACCAGTAAAATATGTTCGATATATAGAAAAGGAGTTGGCATAAATTCTATAAAATGTACACAATGCAGATCTTGGGTACACAAGAGATGTAGTGGGATAGCAGGCAAACTAACAGGTAGGGAGAAATACGTATGCAGTAGATGTACAGGGAAAGTTGGCAGTAGAAGTCGCAGTGATGGACATATTTTTCAAGTGCAGGTAGGTTCTATAGATGTGGTTGATAGCTTCCAGTACCTAGGTGATCAGATTAGCAAGGGAGGAGGGTGTTCCGAAGCCATAGTATCTAGAATAAGGACAAGTTGGAAGAAGTTTAGGGAGCTGCTTCCTCTGTTGACAAAGAAGGGTTTCGCCCTGCATACAAAAGGTTGGTTATATGATGCCTGTGTGAGATGCGCAATGCTGTATCGTAGTGAGACATGGGCAGCAACTGCAGAGGATATACGACGGCTGGAGAGAAATGAAGCAAGCATGCTCTGTTGGATGTGCAATGTCAATGTGTGTGAACGACCCAGCATGGATGTGTTGGGAGAGAAACTGGGTATAAGAGGGATAAGTTGTGGTGTGCAGGAGAGAAGACTGAGATGGTATGGACATGTGATGTGCATGGAGGATGACTGCTGAGTAATGAAGTGCCAAGATATCCCAGTAGAAGGAAGACACAGTAGAGGAAGACCACGAAATTCATGGGTGGGGGTGGTGAGAGCTGACCTCAGATTTCTGAAGATCACAGAGGAGATGACAAGGGACCATGACAAGGGGAGAGATGCTGTGCTGAAAATGACCCATCCCATCCTTGCAAGCAACGAAAAGCAGACGTAAAATGATGATGATGATACACATATACATATATATATATATGTGTAATGGAGAATTCATATCAATTTAATGGCAGAAGGGACAGCAATTTTGCCATCTTGCTTTCCATAAACTGCTCAGCAGAGAATGTTGGTGATATTCATCTTCTTCACGTATTTATTCCTGGAAGGGTTATACAAGCAGAGTCCTCAATCTACTTTCCAGCAGGTCCTCTTAGAAGGAACCCTCTCCAAATGATCTGGCTGGAGCCCCAAATGAGACCAGCCAAGTCATGGATGTTATCCAGCCACCTGGCTTGGAGTCTACACCTAGGTTTCCTGTTGGTTGGTTTTGCCCATAAAATCTGTCCACTAATTCTTTCCTGAGACATTCTAACCACTTGTCCATAACAGTGGACCTGTGATATCTCAATTCAGATAAGTAGTGGCTCCACCTGGTGTAAATCTGATCTCCGAGTTGTGTACTCTGTCAAGTAACATTACACCACAAATACTTTGATCATTACCCAAGATTCATTACCAAGGGTAAGGGTTGGGACAAATACCAAATTGAAGACAGTGAGTTTTACTTTTACACCTACCTCCCTTCTTCTGATACCAAATGTTGAAGCTGACACATTACTGCACTAGCTCCTGTAATGTTTGCATTTAATTCTGCCTCTTGCCTTCATCAACTCATGAACACAGACCCTAGATACTTGAACATCTCCCCCTGCCTCAGTGGAACTCCACTCACATGTAGCGTTCCCTGTGCAGGCTCCTCTGAGAAGAGGAGTATCTCAGTCTTCACAGCACCAGTTTTCAGTCCTGTCATGCAGGGCTTGGTAGCAAACCTATCAAGTTAACATCTGGGATCATCTTCTGTTGAGTTAAATAACACCATGTCATCTGCAAATTCTAGCCAACTACTTTTACACCAACTAGTCGTCATACCACTTCCAACCATCTAAAGTTTCTGAGACTAGACACTCACAGGATTTCCTGAGGTGAGAGAGGGTCCCTCAATTAAATACTACAACAGGGAATGTTGGTGTTGGCAAAAGAAAAAGAACACTGAAAGTTCCTACATAGATTAAAAATGAGTTCAAGAAGACAAGGAATAGACATGAACAAGAATTTAATTCCAATGAAAAACGTTTCCCTCCAGTGTGAGTTCTTTTGTGTTTACATTACTCTATATATACTATTGTATTTTCACAGTAAAGGCTTTACCTCACATATCTCACATAACATTTACATTACTCTATATATACTATTGTATTTTCACAGTAAAGGCTTTACCTCACATATTATCTCACATAACATTTACATTACTCTATATATACTATTGTATTTTCACAGTAAAGGTTTTACCTCACATAACATTTACATTACTCTATATATACTATTGTATTTTCACAGTAAAGGCTTTACCTCACATAACATTTACATTACTCTATATATACTATTGTATTTTCACAGTAAAGGCTTTACATCACATAACATTTACATTACTCTATATATACTATTGTACTTTCACAGTAAAGGCTTTACCTTACATAATATCTCACATAACATTTACATTACTCTATATATACTATATTTTCACAGTAAAGGCTTTACCTCACATATTATCTCACATAACATTTACATTACTCTATATATACTATTGTATTTTCACAGTAATGGCTTTACCTTGCATAATATTTACATAACTCTATATATACTATTGTATTTTCACAGTAAAGGCTTTACAGCACATACTATTTACATTACTCTATATATACTATTGTATTTTCACAGTAAAGGCTTTACATCACATAATATTTACATTACTCTATATATACTATTGTATTTTCACAGTAAAGGCTTTACCTCACATAACATTACTCTACATATACTATTGTATATTTACAGTAAATGCTTTATCTCACATAATATCTCACATAACATTTACATTACTCTATATATACTATTGTATTTTCACAGTAAAGGCTTTATCTTACATAATATCAAATCCTTGAGATTTTGATATTTCTTTTGAGAACAATACCTTAACATCAGTGTGGATGACCAGTTATGGCTGGTTTGAATAGAAAAAGGTGAGAAAAATCTGGCTGGGTTAAGTTCCCTTTCGAAAAATCTGCTAAAGGGTTAAGTTCCCTTTCGAGAAAAAATATTTGCCACATATTTCACAATGACAGGGTTTCTCTCCAGTGTGTGTTCTATTATGTACAGTTAAATCACTGCTGCTTAGAAAAGATTTCCCACATATTTCCCAATGGAAGTTGTGAGCAGGAAGTTTAGTGAGGAATTCAAGGTACAGGTAGGAGTTCATCAGGGTTCAGTTCTTAACCTACTTCCGTTTATCATAGTTCTCCATGGGAACTTCTGTATGCTGATGATCTGGTCCTCATAGCTGAATCCATAGAACTAGAAAATATATTCCAGCTGTGGAAACAGAACCTAGAATCAAAAGGACTATGAATGAACATAGCAATAAGTAAAGTGTTAATAAGTAGAAAAGAAGGGTACTGATCTCATCTGGGAAGTGGCCTGGCTCAATATGTAGAAAAGGAGTAGGTATAAACTCTATATCATGTATATAATGTAAATCTTGGGTACACAAGAGAAGAAATGAGATAGCAGACATACTAAAAGGAAAGGAAGGATTTGTATGTAGGAGATATCCAGGGAAAATTGATAGTAAGAATGCCAGTGATATAAACCTTTTCCAATCCCATGAAATATCCATAGAAGTGGTTAATAGCTTCTGCTACCTAGATGATCTTATTAGCAGTGGAGGAGGTTTCTCTAAGAGAATAAGGACAGGATGGAAGAAGTTTAGGAAGCTACTACTTCTGTTGACAATGAAAGGTTTCTCCCTATGTATGAAAGGACAGCTGTATGATGCCTGTGTGCAAAGTGCAATGCTGCATGGTAGTGAAACATGGGCAGTGACTGTAGAGGATATGTGTAGTAGGAGATGTGTTGATGGATGTTTAATGTTAATGTGAGGGGATGGTAGAGCTTGTGCAAGGAGAAGACTGCACTGATGTGTATGAATGATGATTGCTGGGTGAAAAGGTACAAAGAAATCCCAGTGGAAGGAAATTGTAGTAGGAAGACCTGGACAGAGTTAGTGAGAGTTGATCTCAAATGAATGAAACTCACAGTGGATATGATGAAGGAATGTGACAAGTGGAGAGATGCTGTGCTGAAGATGACTCTTCAAATCCATACAAGCATGGATGTATCTTCTTCTTCGCGCACTTATTCCTGAGGGGGTCATGGGGGCAGAGTCCTCAAACTCTCCTACCAGTGAGTCCTGTCAGAAGCAACCATCTCCAACTGCTGGATCTCTAACTGAGACCAGCCAAGTTCATGGAGGATGTTATCCAACCATCTTGTTCGGAGTCTACCTCTGGGTCTCTTGTCAGTTGGTTTTGGCTTTAAAATCTGTCCAGCAATTCTTTCTTGAGACATTCTAACCACATGTCCATAGTATCAGAGCTGTGATCTCTCAATTCAGAGAAGTAGCAGCTCTACCTGGAGTGACTCTCCAGCAATTCTTTCCTGAGACATTCTAACCACATGTCCATAGTATCAGAGCTGTTATCTCTCAATTCAGAGAAGTAGCAGCTCTACCTGGAGTGACTCTCCAGCAATTCTTTCCTGAGATATTCTAAACACATGTCCAAAGAATCAGAGCTGTGATCTCTCAATTCAGAAGAGTAACAGCTCTACCTGGAGTGACTCTCCAGTGATTCTTTCCTGAGATATTCGAACCACATGTCCATAGAATCAGAGTTGTGATCTCTCAATCCAGAGAAGTAGCAGCTCTACCTGGAGTGACTATCTGATCTCCAAGCTATCCACTCATACATGATTAACAAATATTTTAACCAGCATCATAGCAGTAGGTTTTTACTAGCAGTAAAAACCAAATATACAACCCGACTCCATCCTCCCACTCCCACAAACACCACCCTTTCTCTGTAAAGTTATGTTGCTACCACAGAACATCCAGTCCAAACTAAAGAGGTTGTGTAGGTGTCACAACAAAAAAGTACCCAGTCCATGCTGTAAAGTTGTTCTGTAGGAGACATGGTAAAAAGGCTCCCAGTCCACACTGTAAATGCGGTCGGTGTTAAGAAGGGCATCCAGCCGTAGAAAACCTGCCAGATACAGTCCTATATGATCAAGACATGGTCACCCGATCAATCTTGCCTCAAGTGGGACAATTCCCATCTAATCCATGTTAGCGTGGAAGATAGATGTTAAATGATGATGATGATGATTAAGAATGAATTCAAGAAGACAAGAATCAGATATTAATAAAATATAATTCCAACTAAAAATATCATTACAAAAATGACAAGCAATGTTTGGACTTTATAGAACTACTAAGGGTTCACTAACAATGTTGGTGGACAATATCTTTAGATTTGTAAAAGGATGTTTCACATTTTATACTTTAAAGGTTTCCCTCAAGTGTGTGTTTGTTAATATAATCTTCATTGTTTAAAGCCCACTTTCCCTGCTAACAAGGGTTGAACATAGTCCAAGACAATACTAAAGTGGGTCTTCCATCTTCCCAGACAAGCTGGGGACAGGAGTCTGTCTTACTTACAGTCACACATTCTGTTACTTGCATAAATATTTGTGTGTGACTATATCAGTTACAAAAGGGTTTTTACCAGTGTCACTGCATACATGGTCAACCAGGTCAGAGTTATTTTAGAGTTGAAGGCTTTTTGTCCAGCATGTATTCTTTTGTGGACAATCAATTTACTGCTAGTGGCAAAGGAGTTTCCACATATTTCATAATGTAAAGGTTTCTCTCCACTGTGTCTTCTTTTGTGGACAGTTAAACGACTGCTAGTGGCAAAAGATTTCCCACATATATCACAGTGGAAAGGTTTCTCTCCAGTGTGTGTTCTTTTATGGACAGTCAATTTACTGCTAGTGGCAAAGGAGTTTCCACATATATAACAGTGGAAAGGTTTTTCTCCACTGTGTCTTCTTTTGTGAACTACAAGACTAACATTCTCAGTGAAATATTTTCTACATATTTCACAATGATAGGGTTTTTCTCCAGTATGTCTTCTTTTGTGTTTAATCATATTACTATATTACTGCTATTGTCAAAAGATTTCCCATATATTTTGCAGTGGAAAGGTTTTTCTCCGGGGTGACTACGTACATGCCCAACAAGCTTACTTCTCTCACTGAAAGATTTCCCACATATGTCACAATGGAAAGATTTCTCTCCAGTGTGGCTACGTATATGGCTAACAAGATTTGCATTCCAAGCAAAAGATTTCCCACATATTTCACACTGAAAGGTTTTTCTCCAGTGTGTGTTCGTTTGTGAAAAGCAACACTAAAATTTCCAGAGAAAGATTTCCCACATATTTCACAGCGGAAGGGTTTCTCACCAGGGTGTGTTCTTTTGTGTACAGTTAAATTACTGTTAGAAGCAAAAGATTTCCCACATATTTCACCACTGTATGTCTGTGTGACTGTATCTATATTGGTAGAGAGAGTGGCGTTAGAAATGACCAACTGTTTAATGTCCTCCATAGTAATTCTTGAAGTACATTTAAAAGTTGAGAATTGATATTACAGTGTAAGACTGAAATTTGGGTAAGAAAAAGTTTGTGTGTTTCTGTTCTATTGAAACACTACTGTGTTGTTCTGGTCCTATCTCAGTAGAATTTCAAATGGTAGATGGACATATTCTACATTTACTTTAATATAGATTTAAACAAAGATGGTAGAATGGCAGAATTGGTAGAGCGTCAGATAAAATATTATTGCAGTATTTGTTCTGGTTCTTAACATTCCCAGTTCAAATCCTGCCAAGGTCAAATAATTATTTCAACATTCTAGAGTTGATAAAATATTTTACCAGTCATGTATTGGGGTTGGTTTAATCAACTTTGCCCTTCGCCTAAATCTGCTGCTCTTGAGCCTAATTTACAAATCAATAGAGATTTAACTAGTTTTAGCAAATAATATTTGTTGCTTCATATTTCTTGAAACATTTCTTATAATTGATTGTGACTAACAACAATCAGTAAACTATACCATCACTACCCCCAATGATACAAACCTGGACAGTTTGGGAGAATTCTTTCTGGCATGGAGAACACTATGTATCAGCTACCTTGTGGTCCCAGGAGAGGACAGAATGGTGAAATGGGGGTTACCCTGGAGGACAGAAAGTGAGATGTGTTGAAATAGCTTTTAAAACCTGTGGGGCTTTCTCCTGTGTGTTGCCAACTCCACCCTGATAACAGTTAGTAGGGAGGTGGTATAGGGACCAAGTCTGACAATTGTCTCCACCACTATAGTTTAACAAGACACTCCTGTGGATGGCTAACTCCACCCTGAGAGCAGTTAGTAGGGAGGTGGTATAGGGACCAAGTCTGACAATTGTCTCCACCACTATAGTTTAACAAGACACTCCTGTGTGTGGCTAACTCCACCCTGATAACAGTTAGTAGGGAGGTGGTATAGGGACCAAGTCTGACAATTGTCTCCACCACTATAGTTTAACAAGACACTCATGTAGGTGGCTAACTCCAGCCTGTTAACAGTTATTAGCGAGGTGGTATAGGGACCAACAATGCCAGAAATCTCCATTACAACAAGTTCAACAACAAACAACTAATACTTCAACAGTTTGTGATCTTTTGTGACTAAGTTTTAATATTTCTTGTTACTTTAGGGAAACAATGATACCACCAAAGTTAGTGGCCCTGTAACCAGGATATTGTCAAATTTCTAAATTTCAGTTGTAAAATATACGAAGAGTTATAGAATTTCAATCATTTTAAACAATATTGAAGTGTTTGTGTTAGATGTATTAATCTACTTACAAGATGATATCATTACATATGGTGTTAATAACAGAGATTTAGATGGGTGTTAGATGTATTAAAACTACTTACAAGATGATATCATTACATATGGTGTTAATAACAGAGATTTAGATGGGTGTTAGATGTATTAGAACTACTTACAAGATGATATCATTATATATGGTGTTAATAACAGAGATTTAGATGGGTGTTAAATGTATTAAAACTACTTACAAGATGATATCATTACATATGGTGTTAATAACAGAGATTTAGATGGGTGTTAGTTGTATTAATGCTACTTACAAGATGATATCATTATATATGGTGTTAATAACAGAGATTTAGACGGGTGTTAGATGTATTAAAACTACTAACAAGATGATATCATTACATATGGTGTTAATAACAGAGATTTAGATGGGTGTTAGATGTATTAAAACTACTTACAAGATGATATCATTACATATGGTGTTAATAACAGAGATTTAGATGGCAAAATAATAAAAAGTTGAAGTTACAGACTTGATAAATTCCTTAAATATAATTATTTTATTAATAACAAATAGAATGAAATTTAAGACATAAATACACTTCATAAAATTAATTATGAAAAATTAATAAATTGTTTACAAAATAAAAAAATCAATAAAAAAAAAGTGAGTTTGAAAGAAAAAGAAAAACAGGTAAAACTACTCCTTCAATTACTGTAACAGAGAATGTTGGTGTTACCCTCTAAAATTTCTGAGACTGGACACTCACAGCAATACCTCAGGTGATAGAGGGCCCTCCAATTACACACTACAACAGGGAATGTTGGTGTAGGGCTCTAACATTTATCATAGCAGACAAGACATTACCTCATGTGATAGAGGGTCCCTTAATTACACACACTATAGGAGGGAATGTTGGTGTAGGCTTCTAAAATTTATCATAGCAGAGAAGACATTACCTCAGGTGATAGAGGGTCCCTTAATTACACACACTAAAGGAGAGAATGTTGGTGTTGATAAACCAATACTGAAACTTCTGGCATAGATTTAAAATTAATTCAAAAAGTCAAGAATAGATCAGAGAAAGATTTTAATTTCAAATGAAAATATATTTGTAAAAATGGCCAGTCTATCAAACTGCCAAGTATTCACATTTGATATTGATGGAAAATAAGTTCAGAGTTGTAAGAGGAAGGATGTCTCATGTTTCACAGTTAAAAACTTTCCTTCCTCTCTATGTTTGTGTCTAAATAACTGTTAGAGAAAAAACATTTCCCACATATTTCATTGTGTAAAACGTTTTTCACCAGTGTTTGTTATTTTGTGTTTATTATATTCACTGTTACTAATGAAAGATCTCCCACATATTTCACAGTGATAGCGTTTCTATCCAGTATATGTTCTTTTGTGATTAGTTAAGACATTACTCCTGCCAAAAGATTTCCCACATATTTCACAGTGATAGGGTCTCTCTCCTATATGTGTTCTTTTGTATTTATTATAATTACTGTTACTAATAAAAGATTTTCCACATATTTTACAGTGGAAAGGCTTTTCTCCTGTGTGAGTACGTATGTGGACAATGATATCAGGAGAATTTGTAAAAGATTTCTCACATATTTCACAGTGATAGGGTTTCTCTCCAGTATGTGTTCTTTTATGTATAGTTAAATCACTGCTTTTTACAAACGCTTCCCACATATTTCACAATGGAAGTATTTCTCTCCAGTGTAACTTCTTCTGTGAACTATAAGAACAGCATTATGAGCAAAATATTTCCCACATATTTCACATTGATAGGGTTTCTCTCCGGTGTGTGTTCTTCTGTGAACAATAAGAACAGCAATATCAGGAAAATATTTCCCACATATTTCACAGGGAAAAGGTTTCTCTCCGGTGTGAATATGTATACGTGTAACAAGTTTAGCTTTCTCAGCAAAAGATTTCCCACGTATTTCACAGTGAAATGGTTTTTCCCCACTGTGACTACGTATATGCCTAACAAAATTGGAATTCAGACTGAAAGATTTCCCACATATTTCACAATGATATGGTTTGTCTTTAATATGTATGTATTTGTGTGTCGATAATTCATGTTCTGGTGAGAAAGTTTTCCTACAAATCTCACAGCTATATTCAGGAATATTTCTGTATAATGATCCTTGTTCAGTACGTTTCACTAGGTAAAGGTTTCTTATCACTGTATGTCTCTGTAACTGTATCTATATTGGTAGAAACAGGTGTGGTAGAAATGTCCAAGGGTTTAACGTCTTCCATTGTAATTCTTCAAGAATTCTCAAAACTCGAGAAGAGATATGACAATGTACGAGTAATTTGGGGTAAAAAATGGCCCCCTATCTACTTATAATATATAATCCGGTGCGTATCGATGTATATGAGAGCAGTCCTAACAAACCAGGATTGTTGACCTCGGAATGTAGAAAAGTACACAATATCTGCTGTGTTAACAATACAAATAATACGTACTTTATATTTCAAGTACAAGTGTAAAGTCAAGAAAGACCAGGAAAGCTAATTGTTCAGATGTTGGTGATTTAAACTTATTTCTCACTGTCCTGTAAAATGTAGCGTAGTTTCTCATGAAATTTAATACTTAATCATGTAGGAGATGGAACACCTACCCTGGAACATGTAGCTCACTCTATGTTATCTACAGAATATTAACTTTCACCTTAACATGAGATAATTGCTATACAAGATAAAATTAGATTAATTAAAGTTATAATTAACATAGCAGGTACGTGGTGTCATTGACAATGTTTCCCTGATCATAAATAAAACCGGTGTCATACGTTAAAAGTCCCTGACATAATTTAATACCTTCAGAAAGACCTTCAGTTATATCAATTCACTCCATCAATTGTATCCAACCCCTGGTAAAACAAGCAGCATCACTCAGTGAAATATTTATTACGTATCAACGAGAGAGTCTCTTACCTGGTTACTTCACCTGGTAGAAATAGTAGCCAAATATCACTCCCTTCTGTCTTACAACAACAAAGACCATATTCTGCAGTTTAGTCACACACACATGTATATATATATATATATATATATATATATATATATATATATATATATATATATATATATATGTATATAAACATGATAGTCACGGCTGGAACAACTTTAATTATAAGTCTGCTCAATCATACTAACATTGGATTTAAATTAATCAAAGGTGGAGTTGTCTCCCTTGGTACTTTACTACGCCACGTTTGTTTATATATATCATCATCATCATCTTCAACATTATCATTTAACGTTCATTTTTATCACACCTGCATGGGTTAAACAGGTTGTCACGTTATGAGACATGTCAGGTGTGGAGACCAGGTCTCATATGGATGTGTATTTTGGTTTGGTTTCTAAGGCTGGATGTCCTTCTTAACACGAAACACGTTACAATGTGGACTGCACACTTTTGTATGACCACCTTACAGGATGAACTGGGTGTTTTTATTGTTGTAGCATCAACGAGGTGTGTGGGATATTTAGCAGGTGAGGGCAGGGTCTTATGAATGGGGAGGGGTGAAGAGAAGATTGGTGAAGACTAGTGAGTTCTCTACATGTTTGTATTATTTCATTTTCAGCACATGGGAAGGGAGGGGGGGGGCTCTTTTACAGAACAGCATGACGCCAGAGGTCTCGATCCTGTGACATTTCCATTGAGAGGTTTAATTGGGCAAGGTGAGCTTTTTTTATTTCATCCCAAGCTTTCCTAGGTCTTCCCCTTTCATAGTTAACATCGACTTTGACAAGCCTGTACCTTTTTATACAGCTGTCATCTTCCATATACATCACATGTCCAAACCACCACAATCTCCTCTCCTCTACACTGTATCTGACCTCTCTTATGCCTAATTACTCTCTCAGTTTATTAATGCTTGTTGTTCATGCACACTATTACACATCTATCAGATCATGTAAACTTCATTTCTTTCCAGTCTTTATAGGTCCTCTGAATATATTGCCCTGGTCTCACTTCAATGTAACATTGCTGTTCGTACACAGACTTCATACATTATGCCTTTCACTTTCAGGGAAAATCATTTTGTAGGCAGCAGTAGTAGTAGCTCCCTAAACTTTTTCCATCCCATTCTCACTCAGGCTACTGTACCTTCAGAACACCCACCTCCACTGTTAATTTGGTCATCTAGTTAACAGAAATTATGAAGCGGTTTCTACAGAGCCTTCTGGACATTTAACCCTTTAGCATTAAAAGCAACCAAACCTAGCCAGAATACTCTTACATCTTTCTGTTCAAACCGGCCCTAATTGGCCAATCATACCTACATTAAGGTATTGTTCTCAAAATAAATAATATCTAAATCTCGTAGATTCGATATAAAGTGAGATAATTATGTAAGATAAAGCCTTTACCACAAAAATACAATAGTATATATAGAGTAATGTAAATGATAAAGGGTTAAAGTAGCTTATTTTTTTCTGAGCACTTGCTACTTATTGCTCTTGTGCATCAAGCACATTAAAGACTTACATTCTTTTACTAATCTTACTGAGATCCCACTACATCTCTTGTTTATCCATAGTTTGGAATTTCTACCTACTCTTTTCCTTTAGACTGAGCAAGGGCATTTTCTTGAGGTGATATAGACCCTGTTTTCCTTCCTATTTCGCCAAGTTAACTATAAGACATTTTCCTTCTAGGTCAGGCTTCTGGGTTTGGAATTTCTCCTCTAATTTTACCATAGATTAAGTTACAAGGGTTCAGTCATGTGTATACAGGAGTTCCCATGGACAGCCAGTCTTAAACTCTTATGTAATAGCCTGCAGGATGAAAATAAATAGAAGAGGGTTAATAACAGAGCCCTGATAGACTTGCTCACTCAATTCCTCACTATAGCCATCATTACTTTTAACCTTACTGACTGCTCCTCCATACATGGCTTTTACTGCTCTCACAAGCCACTCATATACCCCTAGTTTTCTAAGTTACACACCAGATTATGGAACGGGCAAGTCTCACAGAAGCTCTTTCTGGGTCAACAAATGCCAAGTAGAGGGGCTTATTTTAGCTAGGTACTACTCTTGCGGTTGCCACACAAGGAAGAGGACATCAGTGGTACTTTTACTGGCACAAATCGAAACTTCATCTCATCTAGGTTAACCTGGTCCCTAATCAGATGTGTTATAACTCTAACACCTTCATGAAGTGGTCCATCTAATGTCTCTCTATAGTTTTCTAGCTCTAGTACATCTCATTTGCCCTTGTAGCAGTTGACGATGATGATACTACACCATTTATTTGGTATGACACCATTTTGTATTACTTGCTGTACGATACCAGTGGTTAAGATGTGACCCACCACCCCAGATACTTTCAGTATCTCAGCAACTATCACCAATGGACAAGATACTTTCCCTGTCTTCATATCCTTAATTACCTTACTACGCTACAGCTTACTTGTATGGCTGGACCCTCTGTTGGGCCCACTTTCCATAGACTATCTTCCTCCCATGCATTCTCCTCATTCAGTAATCTTTCATAAAGGCAGTTCCATGTTACAAAGCTTGGCTGAAAAGTTCATAGACTATCAATGATAGCATGATGCCAGAGCCGTGAAATCTTGCCTGCATTAATTTCAACTCTTCTTATTTATAACTGCATTGTTTCCTTCCAGAGACTATGTTTAAAAATAAACCTCATTTGGTCATTCCATGAGAGTCTGCCTATGAACTTTTCAGCTGACCCTATTCAGCATCAGTGAGGTCAAGTGCCCCATTATCATCCTGGACACACTTTACCCCAACATCACAATTTTCCCTCACACAGTGCCTCACAATCCTGAACATCTCATGTATTTAATCCTCACATCATAAAACCAGCTGAAATTATATATTCTCTGCTTCCCTCCTTGCAAAGAATACTTCTTTCCTAGTTTCCTGGTAGTGTACCCTCCAGCTTCCCCCATTCTGCCATTATTCCATGCCTGTCTCTTGGCCTTAACTGTCTCATCTACCCTAGTGTTTCACCACCAAGTTACTCTCCTTCTCTCTGAAGCCCTGCTCCAGCCACAGATCTAGTTTGACACCTTCAGCAAAGTTTCTTTGAGGAACTCCCACTGTTCCCCTATATTGTATGTTTCTATTTGTTCTTCTTTACTGTTGTAAAGATCAAACAAAATATCTCTAAATTTGGAACTGGCTGAGGGGTCCTTCAACTTCCATATCCTTCTCCTCCAGGTTGCCCTCAGTCTTCAAGTTAATCTAAGTCTATGAAATCACTAACTACTGGGTTATGTTGGGAGGTTCATTCTTCCCCAGGGGGTGGGGATTGTGTGTTTACAAATGTCAATATCTCATCTTCTGGTGAGGATAAAAATCTGACTGGCATGCTCACCTTATCAATAGGTGTTGAAGTGGTTGTCGGGTAAACGTTAAGACCCTCTTATATACATATATATATATACTAGCAGTGGTACCCGGCATTGCACGGGATAAGGTATTTTGGAATGCGGGCCGCCATCTTTCACTTCAGCCGGTCGCCCTAAAGTGTTGGCTATTCAGTCTACTTGAGGCCATCTGGTGAGGGGGGTAAAGCTTTTAGTGTGCTACTACCCTCCCGGTCAAATAGAAAGGGAGAGGAAGATAAGTCAGCGTTAATATCATGCTACACGAAAAAAGACAGAAAGAAAGGGGAAGAAAAGGAAGAAGAAGAAAAGTCAGCGTTAATGTCGAGCTACAAGAAGAAAGACAGAAAGAAAGAGGAAGAGAAGTCCGTACTAATGTCAAGCTAGTCAGGCCAGGAGTGGCGCGAAAAAATGTTATTCTAAAGGACCCGTATCTTAACAGAGGTAAATATAGTGGGGGTCTGCATGTTACAATGTGTGAGCAGAAGATTGGAACGTTAAATTTTTGTTTAGATCTATAGGATGAAGTTACACAAATTTAATATTTAATATTAACATTATAAAATTTAAGAAATTAGAAAATTGAAAATTAAACAGTTTAAAATTTGTGTCTTTTATGAAGAAACTTAAATTGTATTATAGAGTAAAGATTATGTCTTTGTTTAGCAGTCAAACAGCATGCGGCGACTGCAGGCTCTGTCGGCTCAACCTTACCGCGTGTCAGCCCTTCTGAGTGATATCGCCTAGCGAAAGATACGGAAATAAATTTTTCCAAGCACCCTAGGAAGGTATAACAGGCTTCAGGTGCGCCAAGACAATAGGGTTTGCCAGTCTCAATTTAAGAATAAATGAAGAAAATAAATACAAACCGATTTGAACACATATATGTATATATCTGAGTTCGTTTTTCTTTTATATTCAATTATAATATAGGGCTCGGAAATATCTCTTTCTTTCTTAGAGCTATTTTATTGTAAGAGACTATTTTGACTTTCTAACTCAATATATACCTTTGATATATTCGGCTCCGTTAATTTGTTGAGCTATTTCAAATGTCGAATAAACCTGGCTGCTATTTTTAGTGGTGTAAGTTTGTGAGACACGCTAAGATACCACGTGCGTTGTTATATATAGCACACTATTCAGTTACTTAATATACTTAGAAGTGTCTACGATACTAATTCATCACCCACTGATGAGCAAGAATTGGTATTTCTATTCTCAATTAATATTGCGAAACAGCACCAAGAGCTGTCTGGGTGATTGGTAGTTACCACAATTCCGGTTTGTATTTATTTTCTTGATTTATTCTTAAATTGAGACAGGCAAACCTTATTATCTATAGTTAGTATTCTTTTCACCTTAACGAATCTGGCCCCTTGCGATTTGAACACATATATGTATATGTCTGTGTTCGTTTTTCTTTTATATTCTATTATAATTACACACACACACACATATATATATATATAGGAAAAAGTATGACCCCGACGGCAGAGCTCAAGCCGTTTCGAGGGCTACTTCGAGTCCAGAAATAGCCGTCGAAACGGCTTGAGCTCTGCGGTCGGGGTCATACTTTTTCCTATTTCCCACTCTACTACTCTAAGTATTGAGTACTCTGGTGCGTTATGGTCCATCTGGTTCCTTGCCACAATTCCTTTGTTATATATTTATATATAATTAAATATATATATATATATATATATATATATATATATATATATATATATATATATATATATATATATATATATATATATATATATATATATATATATAGAGAGAGAGAGAGAGAAGAGTAGACACACAATGACAGCCAGAATCAGTATTTCATTTATGGACCTCAAATTATAGAAGCAGCTTCACCTCAGTGGGATTTTTACTCTGAGAGCTAGAGCAGACGCTGAACATATATCCAGATGTGCACACATCTATATAAGAACACATATATAAATATACACATATGTACACACAGATACACATATTTATACACACGTAATTATACTCACATATAGATATACATATACACAAATGAATATACAATCATATTCATGGACAGAAATTTCCCCACACATACATATACACTCATATATATATATATACATATACACTCATATATATATATATATATATATATATATATATATAGATACATATACACTCATATATATATATATATATATATATATATTATTTGCTTAAACTTTAATCTGTTCTTTTAATGCAGGTTTTCACCTAATGCGGGCCCTGGGGGATCAAGAAAATGAATATTTTTTATGTGCATAATATGCCTTGAAATGTCAGGAAAATCGGCTAGACATAACGCCTCCAAAAAGCCTTAAGAAGCTGAAAAAATGAAGTTTTTCACTCTAGACCATAAAAAAGTTGGATTTACTTTGCTCGCGCTATGAAGAAGAGACTGACTAATACATAGTTACAATTTCAAGGAAATCGGTATGACGTAACACCTCAAAAACCCCTAAAAACCTGAAAAAAAACGCAGTTTTTCACGTAATATGGGCCCTAGGGGATCAAAAAGTTGAATTTCTTATGTGCAGAACACTCCCTGAAACATAAGTAATACACATGTAAAGTTTGAAAAGAATCGGTTGGGTACTTCTCGAATTTTAGGGATTCAAACTCACAGACACACACACACACACAGACACACACACACATACAGACATCCTCAGGGAAGTGACGTAATGCAGACAGATATTATAAGGACGCGACGTTATATGTATGTATCTATCTAAAAAGAGAAAGACTAAGAATTATAAAGAGAGATCGCTAAATCGCCTAATGCGGTCCCTAGGGCATTGAACATTTGAAATTTGTTTTGCTCAGAACACTCCCTGAAACATAAGTATTACATGTGTAAAGTTTGAAAACAGTCGGTTTGGTGCTTCTGAAGTTTTAGGGATTCAAACACACACACAGACAGACATCCTCAGTTTTATATATATAGTAACAGTGGTACCCGGCGTTGCACGGTGGAAGTTCCTCAAAGAAACTTTTCTGAAGGTATCAAACTAGATCTGTGGCTGGAGCAGGGCTTCAGAGAGAAGGAGAGTAACTTGGTGGTAAAACACTAGTGTAGATGAGACAGTTAAGGCCAAGAGACAGGCATGGAATAATGGCAGAATGGGGGAAGCTGGAGGGTACACTACCAGGAAGCTAGGCAAGAAGTATTCTTTGCAAGGAGGGAAGCAGAGAATATATAATTTCAGCTGGTTTTATGATGTGAGGACGAAATACATGAGATGTTCAGGATTGTGAGGCAGTGTGTGAGGGAAAATTGTGATGTTGGGGTAAAGTGTGTCCAGGATGATAAAGGGGCACTTGTCCTCACTGATGCTGAATAGGGTCAGCTGAAAAGTTCATAGGCAGACCAAGATACTCTCATGGAATGACCAAATGAGGTTTATTTTTCAACATAGTCCCTGGAAGGAAACAATGCAGTTATAAATAAGAAGAGTTGAAATTAATGCCGGCAAGATTTCACAGCTCTAGCATCATGCTATCATTGATAGTCTATTAACTTTTCAGCCAACCTTTGTAACATGGAAATGCCTTTATGAAAGATTACTGAATGAGGAGAATGCATTGGAGGAAGATAGTCTACTGAAAGTGGGCCCAACAGAGGGTCCAGCCATACAAGTAAGCTGTAGCGTAGTAAGGTAATTAAGGATATAAAGACAGAGAAAGTATCTTGTCCATTGGTGATAGTTGCTGAGATACTGAAAGTATCTGGGGTGGTGGGTCACATCTTAACCACTGGTATCATACAGCAAGTAATACAAAATGGTGTCATACCAAATAAATGGTGTAGTATCATCATCATCAACTGCTACAAGGGCAAAGGAGATGTACTAGAGCTAGAAAACTATAGAGACATTAGATGGAACACTTCATGAAGGTGTTAGAGTTATAACACAGCTGATTAGGGACCAAGTTAATCTAGATGAGATGAAGTTTGGATTTGTGCCAAGTAAAAGTACCACTGATGTCCTCTTCCTTGTGTGGCAACTGCAAGAGCAGTACCTAGCTAATATAAACCCCTCTACTTGGCATTTGTTGACCCAGAGAGAGCTTCTGTGAGACTTGCCCGTTCCATAATCTGGTGTGTAACTTAGAAAACTAGGGGTATATGAGTGGCTTGTGAGAGCAGTAAAAGCCATGTATGGAGGAGCAGTCAGTAAGGTTAAAAGTAATGATGGCTATATTGAGGAATTGAGTGAGCAAGTCTATCAGGGCTCTGTTATTAAGCCTCTTCTGTTTATTTTCATCCTGCAGGCTATTGCATAAGAGTTTAAGACTGGCTGTCCATGGGAACTCCTGTATGCACATGATTTAACCCTTGTAGCTTAATCTATGGTAAAATTAGAGGAGAAATTCCAAATCTGGAAGCATGGCCTAGAATGAAAATGTCTTAAAGTTGACTTGGCAAAATAGAAAGGAAAGCAGGGTCTATATCCCCTCAAGAAAATAGCCTTGCTCAGTCTAAAGGAAAGGAGTAGGTAGAAATTCCAACTATGGATAAACAAGAGATGTAGTGGGATCTCAGTGAGATTAGAAAAAGAATATAAGTTTTTTAATGTGCTTGATGCACAAGAGCAATAAGTAGCAGCAGCTCACAAAAAAATAAGCTACTTTAACCCTTTAGCATTTACATTACTCTTTATATACTATTGTATTTTTGTGCTAAAGGCTTTATCTTACATACTTATCTCATATAATATCGAATCTATGAGATTTTGATATTATTTATATTGAGAACAATACCTTAACGCCAGTATGATTGGCCAGTTATGGCCGGTTTGAACAGAAAAATGTGAGAGTATTCTGGTTGGATATCGCTGGTTAAAATGCTAAAGGGTTAAATGTCCAGAAGGCTCTGTAGAAACCAGTTAATAATTTCTGTTAACTAGATGACCAAATTAACAGTGGAGGTGGGTGTTCTGAGGTACAGTAGCCTGAGTGAGAATGGGATGGAAAAAGTTTAGGGAGCTACTACTACTGCTGCCTACAAAATGATTTCCCCTGAAAGTGAAAGGCAGATTGTATGAAGTCTGTGTACGAACAACAATGTTATATTGAAGTGAGACCAGGGCAATATATTCAGAGGACCTATAAAGACTGGAAAGAAATGAAGTTTACATGATCTGATAGATGTGTAATAGTGTGCATGAACAACAAGCATTAATAAACTGAGAGAGAAATTAGGCATAAGAGAGGTCAGATGCAGTGTAGAGGAGAGGAGATTGTGGTGGTTTGGACATGTGATGTATATGGAAGGTGACAGCTGTATAAAAAGGTACAGGCTTGTCAAAGTCGATGTTAACTATGAAAGGGGAAGACCTAGGAAAGCTTGGGATGAAATAATAAAAGCTCACCTTGCCCAATTAAACCTCTCAATGGAAATGTCACTGGATCGAGACCCCTGGCGTCATGCTGTTCTGTAGAAGACCCCCCCCCCTTCCCATGTGCTGAACATGAAATAATACAAACATGTAGAGAACACACTAGTCTGCACCAATCTTCTCTTCACCCCTCCCCATTCATAAGACCCTGCCCTCACCTACTAAATATCCCACACACCTCGTTGATGCTACAACAATAAAAAACACCCAGTTCATCCTGTAAGGTGGTCATACAAAAGTGTGCAGTCCACATTGTAACGTGTTTCGTGTTAAGAAGGACATCCAGCCTTAGAAACCAAACCAAAATACACATCCATATGAGACCTGGTCTCCACACCTGACATGTCTCATAACGTGACAACCTGTTTAACCCAAGCAGGTGTGATAAAAATAAACGTTAAATGATAATGTTGAAGATGATGATGATGGAATATATAAACAAACGTGGCGTAGTAAAGTACCAAGGGAGACAACTCCGACTTTGCTCAATTTAAATCCAATGTTAGTATGATTGAGGAGACTTATAATTAAAGTTGTTCCAGCCGTGACCATCATGTTTATATATATATATATATATATGTATACATACATGTGTGTGTGTGTGAGTAAACTGCAGAATATGGTCTTTGTTGTTGTAAGACAGTAGAGAGTTATATTTGGCTGCTATTTCTACCAGGTCAAGTAACCAGGTATGAGACTCCCTCGTTGATACGTAATAAATATTTCCCTGAGTGATGCTGCTTGTCTTAGCATGGGTTGGATACAGTTGATGGAGTGAATTGATATAACTGAAGATCTTTCTGAAGGTATTAAATTATGTCAGGGACTTTTAACGTATGACACCTGCGTTGTTTAAGAGCTGGTAAACATTACCAACGACACCACGTACCTGCTATGTTAATTATAACTTTAATTAATCTAATTATATCTTGTATAGCAATTATCTCATGTTAAGGTGAAAGTTAATATTCTGTAGATAACATAGAGTGAGCTACATGTTCTAGGGTAGGTGTTCCATCTCCTACATGATTAAATATTTCATTTCATGAGAAACTACGCTACATCGTGAATTGGTTGTTCCACATTTTATAGGACAGTGAGAAATAGGTTTAAATCACCAACATCTGAACAATTAGCTTCCCTGGTCTTTCTTGACTTTACACTTGGACTTGAAATATAAAGTACGTATTATTTGTATTGTTACCACAGCAGATATTGTGTACTTTACTACACTCCGTGGTGAACAAACCGGGTTTGCTAGGACTGCTCGCATATACATCGATACGCACCCGATTATATATATATATATATATATATATATATATATATATATATATATATATAAAAGTAATATATATGAGTAATATATATGTTGAAACAGATACCAACATATCTGTATTTATATTGCAAAAGAAAGTTAGCCAGACTGAAGAATATTAATTATTATACCACAGTTCGTCCACATCGATTTAAAATAATAATAATAATAAATCGACAAAAACTAGTTGTGCTGCCAAATGGCAATGATGTTTATACATATACGAGCTAAATTTCGCCTCATATATACGACTGTTATTTCTAGCAGTACGGTTATGAGACTAGCCTGAATCTGTGAACCCATGTGCGTCACACAGTCTTTTAAAGTATTTAGAAGTGAAGCTTATCAATTGTCTCTGGATGTTTACTGAGGAGAGCAGTGGCATGATATTCCTACACTTATATCCATCTCGAAACATGTTTGGATTTTGAGGTTTAAACTTATCTACTGAACAGGTTTGACTTTGAAATTTAAATATGTATAAACATCATTGCCATTTGGCAGCACAACTAGTTTTTGTCGATTTATTATTATTATTATTTTAAATCGATGTGGACGAACTGTGGTATAATAATTAATATTCTTCAGTCTGGCTAACTTTCTTTTGCAATATAAATACAGATATGTTGGTATCTGTTTCAACATATATATTACTCATATATATTACTTTTATACACGGCTCAGGAATATTTCCTTTCGAGCTAATTCCATTGTAAAAGAATTCCTTACACTTAATATATATATATATATATATATATATATATATATATATATATATATATATATATATATATATAAAGTACATAGAGGGCCATTTCTTACCCCAAATTACTCATACATTGTCATATGTCTTCTCGAGTTTAGAGAATTCTTCAAGAATTACAATGGAAGATGTTAAACCCTTGGACATTTCTAACACACCTGTTTCTACCAATATAGATAGAGTTATACAGAGATACAGTGGTGAGAAACCTTTACCCAGTGAAACATGTACTGAACAAGGATCATTATACAGAAATATTCCTGAATATAGCTGTGAGATTTGTAGGAAAACTTTCTCATCAGAACATGAATTATCTACACACAAACACATACATATTAAAGACAAACCCCATCATTGTGAAATATTTGGAAAATCTTTCTCTAAAACTCCTCATCTTCGTGAACACATAAAAAGTCACACAAGAGAGAAACCTTTTCATTGTGAAATATGTGGGAAATCTTTCAGCCAAAATGCCAATTTAATTAGGCATTTACATAGTCACAGTGGGGAAAAACCATTTCACTGTGAAATATGTGAGAAATCTTTCACTGAGAAAGCCAATCTTGTTAGACATATACGTATTCACACCGGAGAGAAAACTTTTCACTGTGAAATATGTGGGAAATATTTTGCTCATAATGCTGTTCTTATAGTTCACAGAAGAAGACACACTGGAGAGAAATACTTCCATTGTGAAATATGTGGGAAAGCGTTTGTAACAAGCCATTCCTTAACTGTACATAAAAGAACACATACTGGAGAGAAATCCTATCACTGTGAAATATGTGGGAAATCTTTTACAAATTCTCCTGATCTCATTGTCCACATACGTACTCACACAGGAGAAAAGCCTTTCCACTGTAAAATATGTGGGAACTCTTTTATTAGTAACAGTCATTATAATAAACACAAAAGAACACATACAGGAGAGAGACCCTATCACTGTGAAACATGTGGGAAATCTTTTGGCAGGAGTAATGTCTTAACTAAACACAAAAGAACATATACTGGATAGAAACGCTATCACTGTGAAATATGTGGAAAATCTTTCATTAGTAACAGTGAATATAATAAACACAAAATAACAAACACTGGTGAAAAACGTTTTACACAATGAAATATGTGGGAAATGTTTTTTCTCTAACAGTTATTTAGACACAAACATAGAGAGGAAGGAAAGTATTTAACTGTGAAACATGAGACATCCTTCCTCTTACAAATCTAAACTTATTTTCCACCAATATCAAATGTGAATACTTGGCAGTTTGATAGACTCCAAACATTGCTGGCCATTTTTACAAATATATTTTCATTTGAAATTAAAATCTTTCTCTGATCTATTCTTGACTTTTTGAATTAATTTTAAATCTATGCCAGAAATTTCATCATTGGTTTGTCAACACCAACATTCCCTGCTATAGTGTGTGTAATTAAGGGACCCTCTATCACCTGAGGTAATGTCTTGTCTGCTATGTTAAATCTTAGGGGCCTACACCAACATTCCCTCTTGTCGTGTGTGTAATTAAGGGACCCTCTATCATCTGAGATAATGTATTTTCTGCTATGATGAATTTTAGAGCCCTACACCGACATTCCGTCCTATAGTGTGTGTAATTAAGGGACCCTCTATCATCTGAGGTAATGTGTTCTCTGCTATGATGAATTTTAGAGGCCTACACCAACATTCCCTGTTGTAGTGTGTAATTGGAGGGCCCTCTATCACCTGAGGTAATGCTGTGAGTGTCTAGTCTCAGAAATTTTAGAGGGTAACACCAACGTTCTCTGTTATAGTAATTGAAGGAGTAGTTTTACCTGCTTTTCTTTTTCTTTCTAACTCCCTTTTTTTTTATTGATTTTTTGTTTTGTAAATAATTTATTAATTTTTCATAATTAATTTTATGAAGTGTATTTATGTCCTAAATTTCATTCTATTTGATGTTAATAAAAGAATTATATTTAAGGAATTTATCAAGTCTGTAACTTCAACTTTTTGTTATTTTGCCATCTAAATCTCTGTTATTAACACCATATGTAATGATATCATCTTGTAAGTAGTTTTAATACATGTAACACCCATCTAAATCTCTGTTATTAACACCATATCTAATGATATCATCTTGTTAGTAGTTATAATACATCTAGCACCCGTCTAAATCTCTGTTATTAACACCATATGTAATGATATCATCTTGTAAGTAGTTTTAATACATTTAACACCCATCTAAATCTCTGTTATTAACACCATATATAATGATATCATCTTGTAAGTAGTTCTAATACATCTAACACCCATCTAAATCTCTGTTATTAACACCATATGTAATGATATCATCTTGTAAATAGTTTTAATACATCTAACACCCATCTAAATCTCTGTTATTAACACCATATGTAATGATATCATCTTGTAAGTAGTTTTAATACATGTAACACCCATCTAAATCTCTGTTATTAACACCATATGTAATGATATCATCTTGTAAATAGTTTTAATACATCTAACACCCATCTAAATCTCTGTTATTAACACCATATGTAATGATATCATCTTGTAAGTAGTATTAATACATCTAACACCCGTCTAAATCTCTGTTATTAACACCATATGTAATGATATCATCTTGTAAATAGTTTTAATACATCTAACACCTATCTAAATCTCTGTTATTAACACCATATGTAATGATATCATCTTGTAAGTAGTTTTAATACATTTAACACCCATCTAATTCTCTGTTATTAACATCATATATAATGATATCGCCTTGTAAGTAGTTTTAATGTTGAAATAATTATTTGATGTTGGCAGGATTTGAACTGAGAATGTTAAGAACCAGAACAAATATTGCAATGATATTTTATCTGACGCTCTACCAATTCTGCCATTCTACCATCTTTGTTTAAATCTATATTAAAGTAAATGTAGAATATGTCCATCTACCTTTTTTAATTCTACAGAGATCATCCCAGAACAATACAGGAAATATTCAATTCATCTTTGTGGATAATATTCAGGACATCTTCTGCTGGCAGTCAGGAACTCTCAAACCCGTTTACTAGGACGGAAGTAACAGTATATTCATGCGTGACTTCCATGATTGGTGAACCAGTAACCAAATTGCGCATGAAAGAATGTTGTTGCAAGATAGGAAATAATGCTGCTACATCAGCCTCTGCTTAGACTGCGAAGTGGTCGATAAGAATGAGAAAATATCTGAGAATGTAACACAAGTACCAAAATATCTGAAAAGGTAACACAAGTACTAAAATATCTGACAAGGTAACACAAGTACCAAACTATCTGAGGAGGTAACACACGTCACAAAATATCTGAAAAGGTAACACAAGGACCAAAATATCTGACAAGGTAACACAAGTACCAAAATATCTGACAAGGTAACACAAGTACCAAAATATCTGACAAGGTAACACAAGTACCAAAATATCTGAAAAGGTAACACAAGTCCCAAAATATCTGACAAGGTAACACAAGGACCAAAATATCTGACAAGGTAACACAAGTACCAAAATATCTGACAAGGTAACAGAAGTACCAAAATGCTGAAAAAAGATGGAAGTAGTTCAACTATGCAATAATTAACACAAATCAAACAAAGTGAATGCAAAATTGAACAAAAAATAGTTCATGTTTTAAGGCAAGTTCAAAGTTTGTTATACATAAATTAGGTCATATATAAATAGTGTTGCAAAGCTTGGTGGGCCAGTGAACATGGTAGCCACTCCGTATAGTTGTGACATATGTAGATGGAGGTGGGGAAGATGTGTGCAATTGTGAAGGTGTAGCCTGCATTTGATGATGGACGGTGTATGGGGGGGGGGGGGGCGGGGCGGGGGATGGGGCTCCGGTGTAAGAGTGTCTGAAAAGGCCTGTTTACCCCACAAATGTCTATGGTGAAAAGTCTGTTGGTGTGTGAAAGAACACGATAGGGTTCTGTGTAGGGCAACGTGAGAGGACCTCTCACGGCGTCCTTCCTAAGGAACACATGTGACCATGCAATGTCCTTCGGAACCAAAGATTTAATAGTCTGTTGCCTAGGATTCATCGGCGGAAGATCATTAAAATACGATCAAAGTCTGTTTATGTACACAATGGTATCTGACACAGATAAGTTAAGTGGGGCCAACATCTGACCTGGCAGAGATAAAGGTACTCCATAAACCAGCTGGGGAGTATCTTCCCTGACTAATGAACAACAGCCAAGAAGAACAATAGGGAGGTATTTGCTCCACCACTGCTGGTCAGGTTAAGCACACAAGGGGGCCTTCAATTGGTGGTGGAAGCGTTCTACCATACTGTTCGAAGCTGGATGGTGGCTGGCAGTTCAAATGTGTTGTACACCTAAATGGAAGAGATGAGACTCGAACTGTCTACCATGGTCGGTGGTGACAGTGGTAAGAACACCGTAATGTGATATCCTACCACTGTTCACCACGGTGACAGTGATAGGAACACCGTAACGTGATATCCTACCACTGTCTACCATGGTGACAGAGGTAGGAACACTGTAACGTGATATCCTACCACTGTCCACCATGGTGACAGTGGTAGGAACACCGTAACGTGATATCCTACCACTGTCTACCATGGTGACAGAGGTAGGAACACTGTAACGTGATATACTACCACTGTCCACCATGGTGACAGTGGTAGGAACACCGTAATGTGATATCCTACCACTGTCCACCATGGTGACAGTGGTAGGAACACCGTAATGTGATATCCTACCACTGTCTACCATGGTGACAGAGGTAGGAACACTGTAACGTGATATACTACCACTGTCCACCATGGTGACAGTGGTAGGAACACCGTAATGTGATATCCTACCACTCTCCACCATAGTCGCTGGTGACAGTGGTAGGAACACCGTAATGTGATATCCTACCACTCTCCACCATAGTCGCTGGTGACAGTGGTAGGAACACCGTAATGTGATATCCTACCACTGTCTACCATGGTGACAGTGGTAGGAACACCGTAACGTGATATCCAACCTGATACCAGGGCTCGCGCTACAGATTTTCTACAACATCCTCTCCTTCCCACCGTTGGACTAGTTCCACCAGGGAGTTGGATGAAGCTTTACTACAATGGAGAGAGCTGGGTTTGTCAGTCCCAGTTACTGATGAGGATAGACGGAAGCAGAGAGTATGGGACAATCTGCGTTCAAGGGAAACTTTCAACTCTTCCTTTGATCTTTTCCAATCAATTTTTACATGGTTTGTCAATTTTTACAATTTTTACATGGTTTGTCCTGCCACCTGCATGCTGGTCATTTTACCCATCACACCGAGTTAAACGGTGCCATGGCTCTGGAAAATATCCCCACAGTTCTGGATCCAGCTGGTTTATCCAGAAGTGATGGGGAGAGACCAGACGGTCTTACCCTTTGTCCCTGGGTGAAAGGTAGATGTCTCATCTGGGATGTGACAGTCATAAACTGTTTTGCCCTCTCCCACATCATGGACACCACGGTAAATGAGGGGGTCACTGCTTCCGTTGCCGAACGGAAATACCAGGACTTATGAAATAATTATTTCTTCCAGCCTGTGGCATTTGAGGCTGACAGTGAAGTTCTTGTCATCACTGGTGGCTCACCTTACTGAGGTGTCAGGTGATGTCTGTGAGGGTACCTGGTTATTTCAGTACCCTAGCATCACCTTACTGAGGTGTCAGGTGAGGGTACCTGGTTATTTCAGTACCTTAGCCTCACCTTACTGGGGTGTCAGGTGAGGGTACTTGGTTATTTTACTACCTTAGCCTCACCTTACTGGGGTGTTAGGTGAGGGTACCTGGTTATTTCAGTACCTTAGCCTCACCTTACTGAATCAGTTTCCGTCCCACCCTTGCAAGCAGGGAAAAAGCGGACATAAAATGAAATGATGAAATGATGATGATATAACATATCTGTAATGTTATTTATATATATATAACATATCTGTAATGTTATTTATTTATATATATAAAACATATCTGTAATGTTATTTATATATATATATATAACATATCTGTAATGTTATTTATTTACATACAACATATCTGTAATGTTATTTATATATATATATATATATATATATATATATATATATATATATATATATATATATATATATATAACATATCTGTAATGTTATTTATATATATATATATAAAACATATCTGTAATGTTATTTATATATATATATATATATATAACATATCTGTAATGTTATTTATATATATATATATAAAACATATCTGTAATGTTATATATATATAAAACATATTTGTAATGTTATTTATATATATATATATATATATATAACATATCTGTAATGTTATTTATATATATATATATATAAAACATATCTGTAATGTTATTCAATTGAAATTTAAACTTAAAGGTGTAGTATATAAATATTCACACACACATATACATATATATACATGTACACACATATACTGTATATGTATATATACATATACATATATATACGTATATATATATGTATATGTATATACACACATACACACACATGCATACATACATATATTATATATATATATACGCACATATATTAATATATTTGTGCGCGTGTGTGTGAATATATATTTAAACGCACACACACATGTCTGTGTGTGTGTACATGTATATATATACACACACACACACTCATGTACATTTATATATATATATATGTGTGTGAATGAAACCTTATTTCTGGTGTTTCCTATAGTGTTGTTAGCTGACTTTTGGCTGCTATTTCTAAAGTGTCTATTAATATATGCTAGAAATAGCAGTCAAATGCCAGTTAACAAGACCAAATAAGAAGGTTTACATAAACTGCAGACTCGCAAAATTTTTATCTCAATTTCTGGCTTTAAGTAAGACAAGAGTTATCTTTCTTGCCAAATATTCTCCGTTTGTTGACATAAAAAAATCTATTGTTTAAAAAGTTGAGACTTAACTTTAGGTAACTTTTTCATCTTGTCCACTTCCGGTTTTAATTTTAGCGCTAGAAATAGCAGCCAAGAACAACATATATAGATATATATATATAATCCTAATCGTAAAGTGCTTTACTATATAAATATATATATATGAATGTGAGTATCTGTGTGTATGCATGAGAGTGTGTGTGTGTATATATATATATATATATATATATCATCATCATCATCATTTTACGTCCGTTTTTCCCTGCTTGCAGGGGTGGGACAGGAACTGATTCTGGCTTGATTTCTACAGCTGGATGCCCTTCATAACACCAACCTCCTACATATATATATATATATATATATATATATATATATTAAAATAACAGATTAAAGTTTAAGCAAAGAATCGCTGCTTTCACCCTTAACGGGATCTTCTGAAACTAACAAAGTCAATCTGTAAACGCAGAACTGGATATTTCAAAAAACGTTGCAACCGGAGGAAGACAGGAAGACGATACTTTGGTTCGTGGAAACGTTCGCTGGCAAAGAACGTACACACACACACATATTTATATGTGCGTGGTTTTGTATACCTATGGTAAGGTTTTACGTATTCTTGTGTATGTACGTATCTGTTTGCGTGTATGTATTTATTTGTTTCTATTACTTCTGTATTGTATTTATTTACTTTGTTCTTAACTCTGTAGCGGAGATTCATTTGGTCTCCTAGTTAGAATTTTAGTCTACAACTTCTGCTATACCATTTACGTGGTTTTGTCTTTGCGTGCTATTGTTCTCCACGGTCCACATATGACTTATTATCTTCGTTTTTTCGTTCATTGCCAGAGAACGTCTCTATGCACCACCTAAGAGAACATTAGTCTACGACCTCTTTTATACCATAAACGTGGTTCTGTCTTTGCGCGTAATTGTTTTTCACCGCTCCTATTAATGACGTTTATTCGTTTTTTCCCGTTCTTTGCCAGGGAACGTTACCATGAACCAAAGTATCGTCTTCCTGTCTTCCTCCGGTTGCAACGTTTTTTGAAATATCCAGTTCTGCGTTTACAGATTGACTTTGTTAGTTTCAGAAGATCCCGTTAAGGGTGAAAGCAGCGATTCTTTGCTTAAACTTTAATCTGTTATTTTAATAAATATTTGCTCTACGGTTCTTATATATTTGATATATATTTTCCTTATCGAGCCCTCTTTGGATTTTAGTCTTCAATTTTATTATTATTACTATATGTATATATATATGTTATATGTATATATGTATATATACATATGTTATATGTATATATATATATGTGTATATATATATCATCATCATCATCATCATCATCATCGTTTAACGTCCATATTCCACGCTTGCATGGGTTTGAACGGGAGTTTTCCCACTTGAGGCAAGAGTGGTTATCTTGCTCTCATAGGACTGTCTGGCGGGTTTTCTACGGTTGAATGCCCTTCCTAACACCAACCACATTTACAGTGTGGAACTGGGAGGTTTTTACTGTGTTACCTACACGGCCACATTACAGCGTGAACTGTGTGTTTTTTTGTCGTGACACCTACACGACCTCATTTGTTTCGGCCTGGATGTTGTGGTACCAACATAACTTTACATTGAAAGGGGCGGTGTGGATGGGGTGGGGGTAGTGGGACGGGGGAGTATTTTGTTAAAGGTGCCTACTGACTGTAGTATGTTTTACTTTGTATTTAGGTAAGGCGGGATTCTCTATTACTGAGTACCGCCAAAGATCTCGGTCCAGTGACATTGTCTTGGAGAGGTGCAAGTGTGTGAGGTCAGAATTTATCAAGTCGTCCCAGGTTTTTCTGGGTCTGCCTACTCCGTGGCTACCGTCTATTTTTATTGCCCTGCACTTTTTTATACAGCTATCGTCTTTCATGCGCATCACGTGACCATACTTCTCTCGAGTAAACAACATCTGATCCCTCTTATTTCTAATGTTTCCCTTAGTTCGTTAATGCTTTGCCGTTCACGTATATTACTATTACACATCCAGCGGAGCATGCAAGCTTCGTTCCTCTCTAGTCTGCGTATATCCTCTGCACACAATGCCCAGGTCTCACTGCCAAGCAACATTGCTGTTCGTATGCAGGCATCATACAGCCTGCCTTTCATTTTTAGGGAGAACCCTTTAGCGGCTAATAATGGTATATGCTCTCTGAACTTTTTCCATCCAGTTCTGACTCTAGCTACTATACTTTCAGAGCACCCTCCCCCACTGCTGATTTTGTCACCCAGGTAACGGAAGCTGTCCACTATTTCTATAGAACCCTCTGTGCAATTGAAAGAGCTAGTATTTTGTGGGCACCGGCCACATGTAAAATCTATGTTCTTAGTTAGCTTACCTGTGATCCCACTACATCTTTTATGCACCCATACTTTGCATTTGGGACATAAAATGGAGTTTCTACCTACGCCTTTCCTACATACTGAGCATGGCCATTTCCCGGATGGGACCGGCGCCCTATTTTCCTTCCTACAAACTAAAACTTTAGTCTTAGCCAGGTTAATTTTAAGGCCTTTTGATTCTAGGCCGTGCTTCCATGTTTGGAATTTCTTCTCTAGTTCGGCCATTGATTCAGCTATGAGCGTTAGATCATCTGCGTATAGGAGCTCCCATGGGCAGCCGGTCTTGAACTCCACTGTTATAGCCTGAAGGGCTATAATAAATAGTAGGGGGCTAAGAACGGAGCCCTGATGAACACCAACTTTTACGCTAAACCCTTCACTATATTCGTTGTTAATTCTAACCTTGCTGACTGTTTCTTTTTACATGGCTTGTATAGCTCTCACAAGCCATTCATCAACACCTAGTTTTCTAAGAGCCCACCAGATAATGGAACGGGGGACTCTGTCGAAGGCTTTCTCCAAGTCGACAAAAGCTAAGTATAGGGGTTTACTTTTAGCTAGGTACTTCTCCTGTAGTTGTCGTACAATGAAAAGAGCGTCTGTGGTACTTTTGCCTGACACAAACCCGAACTGCATTTCATCTAGATCAATTCTCTCTCTGATTAGTTGCGCTATTACTTTTTCCATGACCTTCATGACCTGGTCGATTAATTTAATGCCTCTATAGTTACTCCTATCTAGGGCGTCTCCTTTACCCTTGTAGCAGTTAATGATGCTGCTGCTACGCCAGTCCTTCGGAACAACCCCATTCTGTATGACTTGGTTTACTATCCGGGTGACCATGGTGTGTCCCACCGTTCCAGAGGCTTTCAGTATCTCAGCAACTATTTCCGAAGGCCTTACCCGTCTTCATATCTCTGATTGCCTTACTTATTATACTACCTTCGACTAACACTGCTGGTCCCTCTATTGGGTCGATGTGGGGGAGACTGTCTTTCTCCCATTTATTCTCCTCATTTAGTAGCCTTTCGTAGTGACACTTCCAAGCTACCTTCTATATATATATATATACAAAATTAAAATTAAGGGTTGTCATGTCTGAGAGACATGCGCCATATCCACCGTAGAATAAGCTCAAAGATTAGATCCGTGCATTACTTATCAACTAGAAATAGATTGACATATATATATATAAAACTGCATCCTTTAAGACACTCATGCTTCCCGAAATACTCCAAAACTACACCTGATGTACCCCTTCCATACACATGCACACGTGTGTATCATGACTCATGCACTGTTAATTTTCCTGACGTTTGTACATTACCCTATGTACTATACATACACTTTTTGATGAGTTGTAGTGCACCTGAGCACTGTACACAATATTTCATTATTATTATTATTAAAATAAATACATGAAACAATCACAGGGAATAATTTGTAAAGAATGTAGGCACACATAGCTAGGTAGGTAACTAATTAAAGTTTAACTAGAACTTCAAATATAGATACCATTTAAAATGATTAATCGCCTTTGTATATATTTCTTTAAGTAAGAAATATATTTCACCTATTAATCCGTAAATCACAGCAGTTAAATTCTTTGATGTTCACCAAAGGAGAAGAAGATAACCATCTGTGTTTATACAGCAAATGCAAATCTGCGAATGATTTGAACCACGTGTTGCCACGGGGATGACGTGTTCAACGAGTGTATTTTTAAAAACGGAATGAGGGGTACACACACACACATATATATATATATCTGTGTATATATACATACACATATATATATATATATAAATAAAGAATTAGTATATCTACCAACATATATATACAGATGCATACCTATGCTAGCAAATATAT
>OZ024757.1:12296782-12351782 GCA_964016885.1 Eledone cirrhosa | reverse complement strand
GTGTGTAGTGAAGCCACAACATTTAGAGAGTGAGGTACCACAGACATCACAGTGATATGGTTCCTCTCCTGTATATGTTAGTGTGTAGTGAAGCCACAACATTTAGAGAGTGAGGTACCACAGACATCACAGTGATATGGTTCCTCACCTGTATATGTTAGTGTGTAGTAAAGTCACAGAATTTAGAGAAACATTTACCACAGACATCATAGTGATATAGTTACTCTCCTGTATATGTTAGTGTCTAGTGAAGCCACAACATTTAGAGAAAGATTTACCAAATATATCAAAGTGATATGGCTTCCCAGCTGTATGTATATGTTTGTGTGTAGTTAATGTAACATTCAAAGAGAATGGTTTCTCTCACATGTCACAATGAGCTAATACCGCTGCTGGACACAAAAAGTTTCTCTAAAAATGAAAGGCAGGCTGTATGATGCGTGTATACGAACAGCAATGTTACATGGTAGTGAGACATGGGCATTGTGTGCAGAGGACCTGCGCAGATTCGAAAGGAACAAAGCATGCATGCTCTGTTGGACGTGTAATTGTAATATACATGAACGGCAAAACATAAACAAACTTTGTGAGAATTAGGTATAAGAGGGATCAGATGCTGTTTACTTGAGAGAAGATTACGTTGGAATGGTCATGTGATGCGCATGAAAGTGCAGGGTGATCAAAATTGATGGAAGTTACGGAGTAGGTAGACCCAGAAACACCTGGGACGACATAAAATCCAAACTTGCACACTTACACCTCTCTTAGAAAATGTCACTGGATCGAGATCTATGGCACCACACACTAACAGAGAAGACCTGCCTTCCCTACGTGCAAAGTTAACCTACAGTCAGTAAGCCCCTCCTAACCAAATATACACCCAACCCACACACCCCTACTCCATCCTCCCACCAACACCACCATGTCTCTGTAAAGTTATGTTGGTACCACAACATCCAGTCCAAACTAAAGAGGTAGTGTAGGTGTCATCACGAAAAGACTCCCAGTCCACACTGGAAATGTGGTTGGTGTTAGGAAGGGCATCCAGCTGTAGAAAACCTGCCAGATACAGTCCTATACGAGCGAGTCACTGTTACCCGATCAATCTTGCCTCAAGTGGGACAATTCCCGTCTAACCCATGCTAGCGTGGAAGATAGACATTAAATGATAATGATGATGATGATATATAGTGTATATAATAGTTGTAATGTCACTGGTGCTGATCAATATCAGCCTTTCCCTTGGACAACATGACATATAGTCTATATATATTGGACAATATTATATATAGTGTATATGTGGTGTATATAGTAGTTGTGACAATATTCTATATACATATGTACACACACACTGACAAACATGTATATACATATAGAAGGGTCAGATGAGGAGTTCATAGACTGACCAAGTTACTCTCATGGAATGAGACAATGTATACACAAATATATATTATATATAGGTATACAAACACATATATATTGTATAGTGAAGTCATACAACATATGGTAATATCATGTTTTCAATTGTCAGTTAGGGAGGTACATTGTGTCCTTAAGCAAGACACACCATTTCACATGTCTCTAATCTCCACAGCTGAAAAAGACAAGTATCAGCTTTAGTTGGAGGTTTAGCATGGGTTGGATCATTCTCTGCCTCCAACATTTTCCCTACGGCCACAAACCCAGGCTTTACTACATGCAATAGAGAGAAGAGAAAGATAGTTAAATACCGGGGCCTGACAAACCACTTCTTCTTTGTGCCCACACTGCTGATTTCCTTCTCAAAATTAGAAAGACAGCAAAATAATGTCAACAAAATTGCTTAGACGGTGGGTGGGGTATGTTGGACCAGCTATAATAGGTCTAAGTTTTAAGTTTTTGCCCCACCCACCGTCTAAGCAATTTTGTTGACTTTATTTTGAAACCACTATGTATTCACATCCGGGATGATATCGACTTCCTGTCCCAGCTTCCCAAAACCACGGAAACGAATTCACTTCTACTTAGTTTTGATGTAGTAAGCCTTTACACCAACATTACACATGATTTAGGAATAAAGGCGGTTAAATACCGTGTGGAAAAACATAGAGAAGTGATTCCCATCAGATTCACAGCCCCATTTATATTAGACGCAGTTAAACTTATTCTGGAAAACAACACTTTTTCAATGGAAAGAATTAAATCAAAATTAGAGGCACAGCGATGGGAACGAAGTTTGCTCCTGTTTACGCGAACTCTGTAATGGGATACTTAGAACAACAACTCTATCAAGAAATAGAGGAAAAATATAGTACTTTGAAAAATCTTGGAAGAGATACCTTGACGACTGTTTCATCATCTGGACAACATCTCTAGATACTCTGGATGAGTTCAATATCCTCCTGAATAACCTACACCCATCTCTCCAATTCACAAAAGAGATGAATACTACCAAATTACCATTCCTAGATATAATGATAATCAAAAACGACACCACCATTACCACGGATATATATTATAAACACACAGACACCCATCAATATCTGAATTTTAAGTCGTGACATCCACCTCATACAAAACGCAACATCCCATACTGCCTAGCCAGAAGAATTTGTACCATTGTAGAAGATACGAATACCAGGTACAAACGCCTAACAGAACTAAGAGAATTTTTGCTCAAACAAAAATACCCATCTCTACTTATAGAAAATGGTATACAGCGGGTTATAAAAATACCTATACAACAACTTAGGACAACCCAAGGAAGAAGAAACCAAGAACTGGTCATACCATTTATAATGACACACAACCCATGTCACCAGAATATCTTCAACACTGCCAAAGCAAACTTACCCATCATTGCTCAAAGTAATGAATTAAAAGGCTTAATCACAGATCGATCTTTGACTCTTAGTAAAAGACAGCCAAAATATTTGAAGCAATTACTAACAAAAGCAAAGACCAATCATTCACTGTATCTAAATGCAATGATAGTCGATGTGGCACATGTCAATCCATACACGCCGGTCAATATATGAAAACAAAAACTGGAAAAATATTCCCAAATGCAAATATGAACTGCAAAAGCAGAAATCTAATTTACTGCATTAAATGCCCGAATTGTGAAGAACTATATGTCGGTCAAACTGGAAATGCACTATCGCAACGTGCACGGGTACACCAACAGCAAATCAGAAACCCAAATGTCCGTCAGATACCCCTAAGTAACCATCTAGCAACATGTGATCAGGGAATATTTATAATATTCCCATTCTACAAATTACACAGCCCAAGTGAAATTAAGAGAAAAATCAAAGAAAAGAATTTTATTGATAAATTCAACCCAAGCTAAATGAACAATAATAATGGGTATTTAATCCTACTATGACTATGACTACGACCACTAACAACAACAACAACAATAATAATAATAATAATAAAAGTGATGTTGATGGTGATGATTACTAGAAAATGCTATTTTCATCATTTCTAAAAATAGCAAAACAATTTATGCTTTGGATAGGGTCAATTAGTAGTCGTTAGACATGTTCAACCAACGGTGACACCTAGACCAATCAGCTTTAGTAATACAGTGAAATTACACACCAATTGGTCAAAATACAGTTTGCAAGATTTAGCATTCTGGAGCCACTTTTCACTGTATATAAGGCACAACATTTATCCATCTCATTACAGTTGAAAATTGCAAACTTGACTGTCACCACACATTATGAACCTGAAGATTGCGAAAGCATGAAAGTACTTGTTCAATTAACACTTAACATTTAATATTCCACCATACTATTTCATTCTAATACCATTAAAAATTTTAAAGTATTGTAAATAAAACGAGTAAATCAGACAACGTTGGAATTCCTTTTATTAATATAATCTTCTATACACAATCATACAAACCCATGTGTATATACATATTACATATATATAGACAAAACCTATATATTTGCTAGCATTGATATGCATCTGTGTGTATATAAATGTTACTAGATATAAATTCCTTATAATTATCTCCAATTCATTTGTCGAGCAATATTTGGCCATGACTGCTACTATGGTAGTAAGCTGGCCGCTGTCTTAATAACCACTCGCTTTCCACTGATTGACCTCGATGTCACGTGATTGATTCTTTTTGAATTTGCCACAGACGAGGAGGCAGTGATTTTTTCAATGGCTTGGAATCCAGTCCACGCTTTGCTATTTCCATTCCACTGAATTATTTTTTTAATAAGTTTCCAGTGTCCTCGCTATGCCTGGAGACCTATACGGAAAAAGACTTTCCTGATGACGGAATGATTTTCGATGTGTTTCTTCGGAAAATATATTTACTCCATTCCAGAAACTAATTAGTTGGAAGTGATTTTTTAGTAAGTAAGTTAATTTTATAATTTTCTTATTTTACGTCTCTCATATATATATATATATATATATATATATATATATATATATATATATATATATATATAAAGACCTTCCTTCCCTACATACAAAGCTAACCTACACTCAGTAGGCACCTCTTAACCAAATATACACCCCAACCCACTACCCCTACTCCATTCTCCCACTCCCACCAACACCACCCGTTCTCTGTAAAGCTATGTTGGTACCAGAACATCCCATCCAAACTAAAGTGGTCATGCAGGTGTCATGACAAAAACACCCAGTCCACACTGTAAAGTGGTCATGTAGGTTACACGGTAAAAAGGTTCCCAGTCCATATGTAAATGTGGTTGGTGTAAGGAAGGGCATCCAGCCATAGAAAACCTACCAGATACAGTCCTATAGAAGCAAGACATGGCCACCCAATCAATCTTGCCACAAGTGGGACAATTCCCGTCTAACTCTTCCTAGCGTGGAAGATAGACGTTAAACGATGATGATGATGATATGGATATATATATATATATAGAGAGAGAGATATGCATATGTACACACACACACAGATATTTATAAATGTGTATACAAACGCACATATATATATATATAGGGAAGTCATACATCCTATTATGTTTTCAATTCTCAGTTAGGGAGGTACATTGTGTCCTTAAGCAAGGCACATCATTCCACATGCCTCTGGTAATTCTCTGAGGTAACACCTTTGCTATTTTGTCTGTAGGGTGGGGCTGAATCACAGCTCAGACTGAAATATATAGTCTGTCCCTCATCCGTTATTTTCGTTGGATTAGCAGTATCGGTAGAGCGTTGGACGCCATGCTTTGTAGTTACCTCACTTTATGATCTGAGTTCAAATCCCGCCAGGGTTAACTTTGCCTTTCATCCTTACGAGGTCAATAAAATAAAGTACCAGTAATACACTGGAATAATTGCTGGCCTTGTGCCAAAAGTAGAAGCAATTATTTTGTTGTTTGATTCGTTTGTTTTTTTTTCCATTACTTAAATATTTTATTACCTTTAATAATGTGTTTTGGTTTAATATGAACAGTTATATAAAATTAATAACGTTATTTATTCAAATCTGAATAAAGTACTAGCATATCTATTGAACGTATGAATCTAAACTATAATAAAAGGAGGAGCGTGGGACTGCGTACGGTTTATAATTTTGTACAGCTATGTTACATGGTAGTGAGACTTGGGTGCTGCATGCAGAAGACTTGTGTAGATTGGAAAGAAATGAAGGCTACATGCTCCGATGGATGTGTAATAGTAATATGCGAGAAAGTCGAAGCATAAATGAACTGAGAGAGAAACTAGGCATAAGAGAAATGAAATGCTGTGTGCAGGAGAGGAGATTGCATTGGTATGGACATGTGTTGCGTATAAAGGATGACAGCTGCATAAAAAAGTGCAGAGGGCTCAGTTGTTGGAAGCCTTGGAGTGGGGAGACGTTAGAAGACCTGGTGTGAGGTGATACAAGCCGACCTTGCCCAATTGTACCTCTCAGAGGAGATGACACATGGCCGGGATCTCTGGCGATGTGCAGTAATACAGAAGACCTGACTTACCAGGAACACAAGCTGAAGCATATGTACAGCATGCCCCCACCCACCCAGCCCACACTGTAAAGTGGACGTGTGAAAGACACAGCAAAAAGCACCCAGCCCATGCTGTAAAGTGGACATGTGAAAGACACAGCAAAAAGCACCCAGCCCACACTGTCAATGTGGTTGGCATTAGGAAGGGCATCCAGCCATAGAAAACCATCCAGAAACACCCCTATATGAGCTGTCACGGTCACCCGACACAACTTGCCTCAAAATAGGATTTGTGTAACCCATGGAAGATAGATGTTAATCGATGATGGTGATGATGATGATATATATATATAGTGTATACATAGTATGTATAGTGCATATATATATGATAAATGCTGGTGTCAAGCTGTTTCAGCCATTCCTCTGGACATTATATATAGTGTATGTATGTAGTATATATATATATAGTGTATATAATAGTTGTAATGTCACTGGTGCTGATCTATATCAGCCTTTCCCTTGGACAACATGACATATAGTCTATATATATTGGACAATATTATATATAGTGTATATGTGGTGTATATAGTAGTTGTGACAATATTCTATATACATATGTACACACACACTGACAAACATGTATATACATATAGAAGGGTCGGATGAGAAGTTCATAGACTGACCAAGTTACTCTCATGGTATGAGACAATGTATACACATAAATATATACTATATATATGTATACAAACACATATATATTTTATAGTAAAGTCATACAACATATGGTAATATCATGTTTTCAATTGTCAGTTAGGGAGGTACATTGTGTCCTTAAGCAAGACACATCATTTCACATGTCCCTAATCTCCACAGCTGAAAAAGACAAGTAGCAGAATTAGTTGGAGGTTTAGCATGGGTTGGATCATTCCCTGCCTTTAACATTTTCACTGCGGCCACAAACCCAGGCTTTACTACCTGCAATAGAGAGAAGAGGAAGATTGTTAAATACCGGGGCCTGACTCACCACTTCTTGTCCCCACACTGATGATTTCCTTCTTAAAATTAGAAAGACAGCAGCCCACTTGAGGAAGGAGTCCCATGAGGTGGGGTGGATCTTGTAGTGGGCGACTCTGGCTATTCTCTGTGGTAACACCTTTGTCATTTTGTCTTTAGGGTGGGGCAGAATCACAGCTGAGACTGAAATATAAAGTCTGTCCTTCTCCCATTATTTTAAGGTTGACTTTGCCTTTCATCCTTACGGGGTCGATAAAATAATGTACCAGTAATGCACTGGGTAATTGCTGGCCTTGTGCCAAAAAGTAGAAACAATTATTTTCGTTGGATTGGCAGTATCGGTAGAGCGTTGGACGCCATGATTTGTAGCATAGAGTTACCTCCCTTTATGATCTGAGTTCAAATCCAGTAATACACTGGAATAATTGCTGACCTTGTGCCAAAAAGTAGAAACAAATATTTTCGTTGTTTGATTCGTTTTTTTTTCCATTACTGAAATATTTTATTACCATTAATAATGTGTTTTGGTTTAATATGAACAGTTATATGAAATTAATATTGTTATTTATTCAAATCTGAATAAAGTACTAGCATATCTATTGAACGTATGAATCTAAACTATAATAAAAGAAGGAGCGCGGGACTGCGTACGGTTTATAATTTGTTATCCCATTAGTAAAATAAGTTGGATTACTTTGAATAAATAATTGTTTCTACTTTAGGCACAAGGCCAGCAATTACCCAGTGCATTACTGGTACTTTATTTTATCGACCCCGTCAGGATGAAAGGCAAAGTCAACCTCAGCGGGATTTGAACTCAGATCGTAAAGGGACGTAACTATGCTGGAAAGCATGGCATCCGACCCTCTACTGATACTGCCAATCCACTTTGAATAAATAATGAATGAATATTACATAATTTATCTACTAAATTTCGTGGCTGTTAATTAAATATATTTTGTTTATTTAAATATTCACTTCTTTAAAATTTCTGAAATTTCAACACTTCCGGTTGACCATCACTTCAATAAACATACTAATTTTCTGTCACTAATTTTCTCCTAATGCAGTTTATATATAATATCGTCTTTTTTAATGTATCATGGATTACGTTACTGATTACATAAGACAGTGTAACACAGTCTTCGTTCAATTTCTGTTTATTATATATTGTCAAGGCGGTGGATTGGCAGTATCTGTAGAGAGTCGGACGCCATGCTTTGACGCATAGAGTTACGGCCCTTGCCATTCTGAGTTCAAATCCCGCCGAGGTTAACTTTGCCTTTCATCCTTACGGGGTCGATAAAATAAAGTACCAGTAATACACTGACTATTTGCTGGCCTTGTGCCTAACGTAGAAACAATTATATATTGTAAATTACGATTTTATTTGATGTAACATATCTACATGTATATATATATACTTGCGTATAATATCAATATACACACTACACATGCTAGCAGAAAACCACCCGAAGGTAGCATGTGTAGTGTGTATATTGATATTATACGCAGGTATAAATATACATGTATCATATATACCTGCGTATAATATCAATATACATACTACACATGCTACCTTCGAGTGGTTTTCTGCAAATTCATATAACGGAAGTTGTTTCTTAATGTATTAAATTCTGTAGGGGACTTTTAAGTCATGACACCGGTGTCAACTAAACGGTGAAAAATTACCATTTATATCAGCTCCATTGTTACAACTTAAACCTCAACTAATTTTATCTTTTATAGTGATTATTTCATATTAAGGTGGACGTTAATGTTTGTAAATAACATAAGGTGACTTATTTACCTTATAGTTGTTGTTTTATCACCTGTATTATTAAATATTGAAGTGGTTGTTCAACATTTTACAGGACAGGAAAATATTATTTTAATCAGAAATCAGTGAACATTTAGTTTTTACTAACATTTCTTGACTTTATATTTGGTATTGAGAACTAAAGTACGTATTATTTCGTTTTCCACCACAACACAAACATTGTGAACTTTTCTATCTGAACTAAAATATCTTGATTTATTACAACACCTACACACACACACACATACGTCGATTACTCTCTCTTATACGTATACACAGTATGTCTGTATATATATATATGTATATATATTAACCTTCATCTTTTGTAATTATGGATATTAATTCTCTTGTCACCTGAACTGTCCCCAATAACAAGAACCTTAACTATAGAAGTCTTATTCGTCTGATTTATGAGCTGAGGATTTTATTGTGAATAGAGCTCCTCTCACTTTAACAATAATAATAGTGGTATATTCCACAATAATCACACACATATATATAAGTACTTGCTTTTTCTTCATCCAAGATCAGTCTTACACTGACATATGTCTTATTACTTGTACCAACTAAATGCTACATTACAACTTGTAGTAGAAGAAAGCAGACCTCTGCAGTCTTTTATGGAACCTTTGTATATTAGAATACATGGCATCTATTAACGATACCTACATTTCTTAATGTATAAGTAAAAGTAGTGAGAATCCTTTATGTAAAGATCTCTAGCTAGAAATATGTCTGAATATAACTGAGATTTGTAGGAAAACTTTCCCTTCAAAACTGAAACTATCCTCACACGAGAAACTACACACAGGAGAAAAACCCTTCCACTATGAAATATGTGGGAAATATTTTGTCTTGAACAGAAATTTAAAAAAGCATATAAGAACACACACAGGAGAAACACCTTTTGCATGTGAAATATGTGGGAAATCCTTTTCTTGTAATTCTAGTCTTGTAAAACACATAAGAACACACACAGGAGAAAAACCTTATTCATGTAAAATATGTGGGAAATCTTTTTCTCAGAATGTCCATCTTGGCGATCACAAAAGAATGCACACAGGAGAGAAACCCTTCCATTGTGAAATATGTGGGAAATCTTTTTCTCGTGGTCCTCATCTTGTAGATCACAAAAGAATACACACAGGAGAGAAACCTTATTCATGTGAAATATGTGGGAAATCTTTTTCTTGTGGTCCTCATCTTGTAAAACACAAAAGAATACACACAGGAGAAAAACCTTATTCATGTAAAATATGTGGGAAATCCTTTTCTTGTAATTCTCATCTTGTCGATCACAAAATAATACACACAGGAGAAAAACCTTTCCATTGTGAAATATGTTGGAAATCTTTTTCTAGTAATTCTACACTTGTAGATCACAAAAGAATACACACAGGAGAAAAAACCCTTCCATTGTGAAATATGTGGGAAATCTTTTTCTCAAGGTTCTCATCTTGTAGATCACAAAAGAAGACACACAGGAGAAAAAGCTTATTCATGTGAAATATGTGGGAAATTTTTCACTCAGACTTGAATATCACAAAAGAATACACACTGGAGAAAAGCCCTTCCATTGTGAAATATGTGGGAAAAATTTTTCTCTAGATTCTAATCTACAGCAACACAAAAGAATACACACAGGAAAAAAACCTTATTTGTGTGAAATATGTGGGAAATCTTTCACTCAGAAGGTCCATCTTGTAAAACACAAAAGAATACACACAGGAGAAAATGCTTATTCATGTGAAATATGTGGGAAATCTTTCTCTCAGAATTCTTCACTGGTTGTTCACCTACGTAGTCAACACTTGCAATAAACCCCATCACTGTGAAATGTGAAACACACAAATATACAGACACACTCTGTAAGGAAGAATATAAGATGTGAAGCTTGAAAAATCCTTATCTTATACTTATCATCATCACCGTTTTACGTCATGTGACCTCGTCTTGCTCGTACGGGAACTGATTTTGGCTTGATTTCTACAGCTTGATGTCCTTCTTAACACAAAACCTCATTTACTCTGTGTGCTAGGTACTTTTTTTACCATGGTGCCTACACAGCCACTTTACTCTGGGGGCTGGGTGCTTTTTTGTTGACCACTTTGCAGTGGGTGGGGATGGGGACATATTTGTCTATATGCTTCAGCTTCGGCTTGTAGCCGTGTGAAGTCAGGTTTTTTGTATTACTGCATGATGCCAGAGGGCACCGTCCTGCGTCATCGCTTTTATGGCTTCCAGCGACATTTAGTGCTCTGCACCTTTTAATGTAGCTGTCATCCTTCATATGCATCTATATATATATACTCTATCAAATGGAAGAAGTATACTGCCATAGATTGAAGATTACTACAATAACTAGGGAGCGAAGGACAAGATATGCCAGACATTCCTACCGATGAATGGATGACCTGATGAGCTGGCTCCTGTGGTGGATACCTAAACATAGTAAGACCCTAGCGGGATGACTGAAAATGACCTACATAGATCAGATATTTAGGGATGTTCAGGTAGGGATTAATGATCTCAAAATTGCCACGAAATAATAATATATATTAATGAACATTTATTATGGTGAAATATGTTGGAAATTATTCTCAGGTTTTGTATTGTAATCCACAAATACACCCTGTAGAAAGTTCTACTTCATATTTGTCATTAAGGTTTCTTATAGAGACACAATCTTATTTTATTGCTGAGGGTGGTGGATTGGCAGAATCTGTAGAGCATCAGACAACATTCTTTGTGTCATATAGTTACAGCCCTTTATGTTCTAGGTTTAAAAAAGTACCAGTAATGCACTGGGGTCGATTTAATTTGCATTCCTCTTTCTCTTCCAATTGCTGGGGTTGATTTAAAAGTAGAAACATTTATTTAAAGTCTATAAAACAATGGATGGAATGCTTTCTGCCATATTTGTTCTGGTTCTCTGCTCTCTGAGTTTAAATCCTGCTGAGGTCAACTTTGCCTTTCATCCATTCAAGGTTGATAACAAAAAAGTACCAGTCTACCACAGGGGTCTGTTCATCCTCTCTATATTTCTATCTCACTTCCTCTCTCTCATTCTCTCTCCTTCTCTGGAAGAAATCACCTGTTCCAACCTGGTGAGTGAAGGGCTCCACCAAGCTTCAAATGTCCACAGTGACACCCCTATGACTCCATCAGTGCAAGAAAAACAAAACAAGATTGATGTGTTTATATGTGTTATTTTACAAACACTAACTGGTTTATATTCATATTTATGACAAAATATCCATATTTATGTGTAAATGAAAACAATTTTATAACTTTAATATTTGTTGATGGTACTTTCATGACAGTTGAAATTATGACTTTTTTTAAAAATAATTCACATTTGAAAATACTTTACAACTTTCTTCTCTTGCCAAACAAAGGTTTGGTAGGACCCTTCAGTTCTGTAAAAGACATGACAACCTCTTTAGTACTGGTGCCACAATAAAATACACTCAGTAGAATGTGGGACCATATGTAAGAGTGATGTGTTCTCCCATTTCTCCCTGGTTTGTAAAGACCTGTCCCACCCTTGCTAGCAGGGAAAGTAGACATTAAATGATGATCTATGATGTCATTGGTGCCAAGTTGTTTTAGCTATTCCCTTGGACAACGTTATATATAATGTCTATGTAGTATATATATAGTTTATATATTGTCTATATGTAGCATATACTCTGTATATGCAGTATATATATGGTAGGAGGCACATGGCTTAGTGGTTAGAGCATTGGTCTTGCAATCGAAAGGTTGTGAGTTCAATTCTCAGACCGGGTGATGTGTTGTTTCCTTGAGCAAGAGACTTTATTTCACATTGCTCCAGTAGAAATGAGATGATAGGGACTAGGGTCCCTATCATTCCACTGCAAAGTGGTCGTGGAGGTGCCACGGCAACAAAGCACCCAGCACTCACTGTAAATGAGGTTGGTGTTAGGAAGGGCATCCATCTGTAGAAATCAAGCCAGAATCAGTTCCCGTCCCACCCTTGCAAGCAGGGAAAAGCGGACGTAAAATGAAATGTGAAAAATGAAAAAATAGTGTATATTTTGTGTATATGTGCTACATACACTATACACATATTATTTATATATATCGTGTATATTTTGTGTAGCATCATTATATCTTCTTTTACATGCTTGCAACAGTTGTACAGGTCCTTCTCAGCATGGCATCTCTCCACTAGATATGTTCCTTCGTCATCTCTGCCAGTTTTAGCGATTTGATTTCGTCTCTCACAACATTTGCCCCTGACTTTCTTGGTCGTCCTCTACTGTGTCTTCCTTCCACTAGGATTTCCTGACATTTCTTCACCCTTCAGTCACTGTCCATGTACATCACATGTCCATAGTATTGCAGTTGTATCTCCTGTACACCATCTCAGATTCCCCTTAAACCCAGCTTCTCCCTCAGCTCATCCAAGCTCTGCCTTTCTCCCAAATATATATTGCACATCCAACAAAACATGGTTGCGTCATTTCTCTCCAGTCTAATCACGTCCTCTTCAGTCACAGCCCATGTTTCTCTACCATGGAGTATCGCACACAGGCTTCATATACCCTTCCTTTTGTGTGTAGGGAGAAACCTTATGTTATCAGCAGTAGGACAGGTTCACTAAACTTCCATCCTATCCTTATTCAAGCCACTCTACTCTTGGCACACCCTCCTCTGCTGCTGATTAGGTCACCTAGATAGCAGAAGCTATCAACCATATCTATATATCCTTCCTGTGACTGGAAACGGTTTATAACAGTAGCACTTTTCCTCTCAAGTTCTGCTGTGCCTCATCTACATGCGAAAATCTCTCTTCCAGTTAGACTACTCACTTTCCCATTATATCTTTTGTGTACTATATATATATACCGTATATACATATATGTACCATATATACATATATATACCGTATATACATATATATATGTGTAGCAAAATATGTCCATCACGTCGGGGTCACCACTTTTAACAGAAAGATGTGCTGTGTATCATATATGTTAGATTGTAGCAGTTTTATTAATCACCAGTTTAGTAGAGTTATAGAAGTAGTAATGTAATAGATATAGCGCCACGAGTAACTAGTTCGGTAGAAAGTTATGGTAGGAACATTGACAACTACTTTAGCTTGTTTTACATTATTTATTAACAAAAGTTGAGCTGTGTAGAGCTGAGTAGAGCTGTGTAGAGCTGAGTAAGGCTGTGTAAAGCTGAGTAAGGCTGTGTAGACTGTGTAGAGATGAGTAGAGCTCTGTAGAGCTGTGTAGAGATGAGTAAGGTTGTGTAGAGCTGAGTAAGGTTATGTAGAACTAAGTAGAGCTGAGTAAGGCTGTGTAGAACTGAGTAGAGATGAGTAGTGCTGGGTAGAGCTGAGTAGAGATGAGTAGACCTGAGTAGAGCTGAGTAGAGCTGACATGCCAAGAGAGATAAAACAAACAAATTAAGATTTTCAGAAGGCACGGTCTACTGGCTGAAGTGTTGCCAGGCCGTGGTTATGTTGTTGTGTTACATATTGGTCAGTGATTTCACGGTGAAAGAAAAGCAGTTGTTTACCTTAGCGCTGTCGAGCTGCAAGAGAGCGATTTCTCGAGTTGACGCGGGAATTTTCCTTGCAGGGCGCGTAGAGATACATTCTCCTCCGCTGCCGGTCATTGGCTGGGCTGAGCCAAATAACGCACAGAGAATGTATATTATCCCGCGGAATGTCTTGCTGAACACCTACTTTTATACTAAATTCTTCACTATATTCATTGTTAATTCTAACCTTACTGACTGTTTCTATATACATGGCTTGTATAGCTCTCACAAGCCATTTATCTACTCCTACATTTCTAAGGGCCCACCAGATAATGGAGCGGGTGTGACTGTCAAAGGCTTTCTACAAGTCAACAAAAGCTAAGTATAAGGGGTTTACTTTTAGCTTGCTACTTCTGTAGTTGCTGTACCAGCAAAAAAGCATCTGTGGTACTTTTACCTGACACGAACCCAAACTACATTTCATCTAGATCAATTTGGTCTCTGATTAGTTGTGCCATAACTCTTTCTGTGACCTTCATGACCTGGTCAACTACCTTAATTCCTCTATAGTTTCCCCTATCTAGGGTATCTCCTTTACCCTTGTAGCAGTTAACGATGATGCTGATACGCCAGTCATCTGGTATGACCCCATTCTGTATTATTTGGTTTACTATCTTGGTGTCCATAGTATGTTCCACCATTCCAGATGCTTTCAACATCTCAACAACTATCTCCAAAGACCCAGCTGCCTTGCCCGTCTTCATATCTTTGATTGTCTTACTTACTATACTACCATTAACTTGCAACGCTGGTCCCTCTATTGGATCGATTTGGGGCAGACTATCTTTTTCCCATTTATACTCCTGATTTAGTAGTCTCTCGTAGTGACACTTCCAAGCTACCTTCTTATCAGTATCAGTGAGGGCAAGTACACCATCATCATTACAGACACACTTCCCCCTAACAATATCAAGGTTTTCCTTGACACTTTGTTTTGCGATCCTGAACACCTTACGTTGTAGAACATGCTAGATCTTTCTATTCTCTGCTTCCATTCTTGCAAAGTACAATTGTCTCCTAGCCACCTAATAGTTTTCTCTACTTTCCCCATCCCACAATACTTTTCAAGCCTGATTGTCTCCTCCACCTCCAAGTAACTCTTCTCCTGCCTATAGGTCTGCTCCAACAACAGATTTCATCTGTCGCCTTCAGCAGGTTAACTTTCAAGTATTGCCACTGTTCCTCTATATTGTATGTCTCTAATTGCACCTCTTTACTGTCAAAAGCATTAACTAATATGCTTTTAAATTTGTTACTGGCTGTGAGGTCCTTCAACTTCCATCTTCTCCTTAAGGTCTTCAACTTCCATCTCCTCCTTAAGGTAGTACTCCTCTGTCGTCGAGTACGTCTAGTCCTGACTATGAGGTCACTAACTACTAGGCTATGTTGGGAGGTGCATTCATCACGGGGGAGGGACTTAGTGTTAACAACAAACACTCTGTCATGTCTTCTAGTAAGGATATAATCTATCTGGCGTGTTCCCCTGATCTATAGGTGACCAAATCATTGTCTTGTTTTTTGAAGTTTGTGTTATAGATAGTTAGGTTATTAGCATCACAAAATTCCAGGATTCTGAAGCCTTCCTCATTTCTAGTACCAAACCCATAGCCTCCATGGATTCCATCATAGCCATCACTATGTTGTCCAATGTTACCATTTAGGTCACCAGCAATAATTACGCAGTCACTGTCTGTTATTTGGGAGGAAGTGAGCATTAGAAAATCAAAGAACCTGTCTTTTATTACGTCAGGTAGGCCAGATTGGGGTGCATAAGTGGATATTATTGTCATAGTTGTTCTATTTAGATCTAGTCTTATTTTAATTATTCTGTCGTTTACTCTTTATGGCAATTACCTTATCTACCCGTTTCTCTGCTAACATAATTCCTACTCCACCCAGCCGATTGTCATTTCCCATCCAGAAAAGTTTATAGCATCTTTTTTTTTACTCAAAATGAATTTAGCAGACCCACCCCTGTACCTAGTCTCTAGAACACACACACACATATATATATATGATTTCTCTATATATATACATTGTTGTCCAAAGGTATGGCTGAAACAGGTTGACACCAATGATGTCACAGCTCATCATTTAATGTCCAATCTGACGAGTTCCACTCCACTTGCTAAGGTGTGGGATGTTGAAATTTGTTACAAAAATATCACTAAAACCAAGATACTGGGTTGGTATAACCACCTGGTTTGTATGTGTTGTGGTGCGGTATGTGGTGGGGTGTGGTATGATGTGTGTCTATTGTGTGGGATGGGGGTGTGTATTGTGGTCTTTTGATGTGGTGTGTGTATGTGTGTGTGTGTGCAGAGTGATGTGTTGTTGTAAAGAGGAAATTTTACACACATAGGACCTAGAAGGGGTGTGTGAGGACTCTACCCCTACAACCCTCTCAGAAATAAATGGCTGAAGAAAAAGAGAAGAAAGTTGTAAAGTATTTTCAAATGTGAATTATATTTTTAAAAAGTCCTAATTTGAATTGTCATGAAAGTACCATCCAACAATTATTAAAGTTATAGAATTGTTTATATTTACACATAAATGTGGATATTTTGTCATAAATATAAACCAGTTAAGGTTTACAAAATAAACACATAATTCTTTTGTTTTGTTTTTTAATAATGTAGTCATAGGGGTGTCACTGTGGACATTTGAAGCCTGGTGGAGCCATTCCCTCACCAGGTTGGAACAGTTGATTTCTTCCAGAGAAGGAGAGAGAATAAGAGGGAGGAAGTGAGATAAAAATATAGAGAGGAAGAACAGACAACAGTGGTAGACTGGTATTGTTTTTATCAACCTTGAATGGATGAAAGGCAAAGTTGACCTCAGCAGGATTTAAACTCAGAGAGCAGAGAACCAGAACAAATATGGCAGAAGGCATTCTATCCATTGTTTTATAGACTTTAAATAACTGTTTCTACTTTTAACTCAAGGCCAGTAATTGTAATAGGAGAAAGTTGATTAAATCAACCCCAGTGGATTACTGGTACTTTATTTTACTGAACCTGTGAGGAAGAAAATTAAAGCTAACCTCAGTAGGATTTTAAAGGGATTCTGCCAATCCACCAGCCTCAATAATGAAATGAAGTGTTTCTATTAGAAACCTTAATGACAAATAATATGAAGTAGAACTTCCTCCAGAGAGTATTTGTGGATTACAATACAAAACCTCTGAGAATGATTTCCAACATATTTCACCATAATAAATGTTCATCAATATATATTAATATTATTATTATTTTCTGCTAGCATGTGTAGTGTGTATATTGATATTATACACAGGTATACGCAAGTATATATATATATACATGTAGATATGATACATCAAATAAAATCGCAATTGACAATATATAATACACAGAAATTGAACGAAGACTGTGTTACAATATCTTATTTAATCAGTAACGTAATCCATGATACATTAAAAAAGACGATATTATATATAAACTGCATTAGGAGAAAATTAGTGACAGAAAATTAGTATGTTTATTGAAGTGATTGCCACCAGAAGTGTTGACATCACACACTCTCTCTTTCTATATATATGGTAGTTGAAGTGGTGGTGGTGGTGGCAACGATATACCGGAAGTGTTGACATTACACTCTCTCTTTCTATATATATATATGGTTGCTGAAGTGGTGGTGGTGGTGGCAACGATATACCGGAAGTGCAACTTTGAAAAGACTATTTTAAATATTAATTTTTACGAAATTTAGTAGATAAATTATGTAATATTCATTCATTATTTATTCAAAGTAATCCAACTTATTTCACTAACGGTATAAAAAAAAAACCGTACGCAGTCCCGCAGGTCTTCCTTTATTATAGTTTAGATTGGTTGGTAACGCACGTTTCACTATTGATCAGCTCATGGTTTGATCTGTATCAATACAGATCAAACCATGAGCTGATCAATAACGAAACATGTGTCACCAACCAATAAAAGTAATGAAGGAGTAACCTTGTATTACACTCTGTCTAGCTCTACACTTCACTACAGACGTGAACCTAAAGATGGAGTGCTCACCCAGATGAACCTACAGTAACTCCGTGTTACACTCCCTGGATATATACATATATATAATGTGGGTAATATTAAATATTATCCAATTACAAGTATGACAATAGCTCAATGTAAAACAACAAATATAATACAGAGCTGAAATATAATTTACTAATAACATTTTTTGATAACATTTTTTGTATTAATTTTTTTATAAATTTTAATAATATTCAGCTTTTTACTCTACATTGATAAATTATTTTATTGTATTTGGTAATATATTATTGTAAAATTATTATTAATAATTTTAAAAATAATTCTCTAGTTGTATAATCATTAGCCCTAATATTATTATTGTTATTATTACACCTTGACTAGGGCAGTGGATTGGTAGAGGGTTGGACACCATGCTTTGCAGCATGGAGTTACGGCCCTTTACTGTTTGAGTTGAAATCATGCCGAGGAAAAATTTGCCTTTCATCCTTACGGGTTCGATAAAATAAAGTACCAGTAATGCACTGGGGTAATTGCTGGCCTTGTGCCAAATGTAGAAACAATTATTACATTTGAAGTATAACAGATTATCTATATACTTAAGACTGAAAGATGTAGTTGAACTTTTTATTATAAATATATTAAAAATATACTTTGAAAATTTATTTTTACATTCTTAAATTTATATTTGATCCATGCACTAGCTTTTATAGACTTTTGTTATGCTTATGTTCATCATCATCATCATCATCATCATCATTATTTTACGTGCACTTTTCTCTGCTTGCAAGGGGGTGGGGTCCTATTCAGCACAGCATCTCTCCACTTGTCACAGCCCTCTGTAGGTAATTCCTCTGTAGTTGCTGCCCATGTCTCACTACCATGCAGCATTGCACATCTCACACAGGCATCATATAACCGGCCTTTCGTACGCAGGGAGAAACCCTTCTTTGTCAACAGAGGAAGCAGCTCCCTAAACTTCTTCCAACCCGTCCTTATTCTAGATACTATGGCCTCGGAACACTCTCCTCCCATGCTAATCTGATCACCTAGGTACCGGAAGCTATCAACCACTTCTATAGAGCCACATGCATTGGAAAAATGTGTCTATCAATTCGACTTCTACTGTCTAATTTCCCTGTATATGTACTGCATACATATTTCTCCCTATCTGTTAGTTTGCCTGCTATCCCGCTACATCTCTTGTGTACCTAAGATCTGCATTACGTACATTTTATAGCATTTATGCCAGTTCCTTTTCTGCATATCGAACATGGCCATTTCCCTGATGGAATCAGAGTATTGTCCTCTCAGTTCCTCTATGTTCACTCTCAGTCCTCTTGTTCCAACTGCTGTTTCCATAGCCAGAATTTATTCTCTAGCTCCTCTACTGATTCTGCTATAAGAACCAGATTCAGCATAGAGAAGTTCCCATGGGTATCAAGTCTTAAACTCCTCTGTTATGGCTTGGAGGACTATAATGAACAAGAATGGGCTATGGACCAAACACTGATGTACACCTACTTGTATCCGGAACTCCTCACTAGACCCCATTGCTACTCTCAATTTACTGATAGCATCCCTGAACATAGCTTGCACTGTCCTCACAAGCCATTCCTCTACACCTTGTTTCCTTAGGGACCACCAGATGACAGCACGAGGTACCCTATCAAAGGCCTTCTCTAGGTCAACAAAAGCTAAGTATAGTGGCTTATTCTTCTCTAAGAGCCTGTCTTATAATTGTCTCACTAAGAAGAGGGCATCTTTTGTACATTTCTGAGGCACAAAACCAAACTGCATCTCATCTAATTTGACCCTTTCTCTATTAGCACAACTGATGTGCTAATATTCTCTCTGCCACTTTCATAACCTGATCCATCAGCTTTATGCCCATATAATTGCTCCTCTCCAGAGCATCCCCTTTACCTTTGTACCAATTTATGAGAATACTGCTGCAACAGGCTTTGGGTATGACACCACCATATGATGTGTGCAACCAGTTTAGTGCCTACTTCTGATGGCTTCAGCATCTCAGCAACTATCCCGGATGGTCCAGCTGCCTAACCATTCTTCATTTCTTTAATTGCCTCTTGTACACTATATTCGCCAATCTCAATAGCTGGTCCCTCTGTCGGGTCTACTGGGGATAGTTTCCCTCTCTCCCATTCATTCTCCACATTCATCAGCCTCTCATAATGACATTTCCAGGCCTCCTATTTTTGATAAGTCGTAACACTAAGTACACTGGCATCATTCCGGACACACTTATCTCCAACAACATCCTGATTTACACTGACACACTGCCTTGCAATGTGGAACACCGCACGCCTCTGATCTTCCCCTCACAGAACATTGGCAAACCTCCTACTCTCAGCCTCCGTGCGTGCTAAGTACACCTGACGTCTAGCTTCTTTCTTAGCAGCTGTGTATCGGTCTCTACTCCCACCATTTTTCCAAGCCTTCCATGCTAGTCTTTTGTCTCTAATGGCTTATCTACTGTGCTGTTCCACCACCAGGTCACTCTCTGTCTGGTTGGAGCTCTGCTCCAGCCACAAGTTTCTTCAGTAGCCTGCAGTAAGTTGTCAAGTAAGAAATTCCAGTTATCATCTATGTCATACGACTCAAAAACGTCTTCTTTCTCGTCATACACATCTTAAGGACTTAAGAGATTTAATATTCTTAAGATTTAGAGGTTTAAACTAATTTTAGTCAATTAAATTTGTTGCTTGTTTTTCTTGTATTCACTTCTTTAAAAACAAACCTCAGTGCTGCTACCACAGTTGTTATGGCTACCTCCCACCACTCCTCTCTCAATCAATGGCAGCAGACGACCAGGGAAAATATATTAAAATATTATAAATATATCGTATAATATCCTTACAGCTGCTTTATTTTATCTTACTTTGTCTTGTTTATCTCATTCTGTTCTTTATAAACACATTTATAACATTTTATTAGGTTTTCTCAACGTAAACATCGGCGGTTTCCCCCTCTCTCTATATCTTATACTCCCTCTCTCTGTATATCTTATACTCTCTCACCATTATAACAGCCAAATCTCTCGTAAAACATAAACCTCAATGCCTTAGAACCTGCTAAAAATAGCAGTCAAACCTCCCTCCCACGCTCATCACTACCATAGAACCTACTAGAAACAGCAGCTAATTCATTATTATTCCTTGTCTTCAAGAGGATGCAGGAAATAGCAACTAACTTGAGGAAGTAAATATCAGAAATAACAACTATATCTTCCTCAAATAAAAATCACACGTGGTCCTTGTAAAATGCTAGAAATACCAGTCAAATAACGTAACCAGATAACTTTTAATATAATAGTAACAAATAAAATTTGCTTCAAAGTATAACTAAAAATGCTAGAAAAAGCAGCTAAATCTAGTCAAACATGTACTCGTCTTCTTAAAATATCCCATAATCGTATATTTTAATCTCGTCTCAAGAATCGTAATCTACACATTTTGCTACATCTACTATATAAGTCCCGTCTCTAAAGTATTATAACTTGTGTATTGTTCACTCGATCTCGCTAACATTTTGCACATTGCCAAAGGAGGATGCGAGACGTGGCAATAACAACTATTTATTGCATAATTGTTACTTCACAGTGATTATCACCATTTTTCTAATCCTTGTGTGACTTTGTGTTAAAAAATCTCCAGAGAGAGATAGATAGATAGAGAGAGAAGGCTGTGTGAGAGGTGAAAGAAAGAGAGAGAGAAGGTTGTATTTGAGGAAAAGATAGAGATAGAGAGAGAGAGAGAGAGAGAGAATGCTGTGTGAGAGGGGAAAGAAAGAGAGAGAGAGAGAGAGAAGGCTGTGTGAGAGGGGAAAGAAAGAGAGAGAGAGAGAGAAGGCTGTGTGAGAGGGGAAAGAGAGAGAGAGAGAGAGAAGGCTGTGTGAGAGGGGAAAGAGAGAGAGAGAGAGAGAGAAGGCTGTGTGAGAGGGGAAAGAAAGAGAGATAGAGAGAGAGAGAGAAGGCTGTGTGAGAGGGGAAAGAAAGAGAAAGAGAAAGAGAGAGAGAAGGCTGTGTGAGAGGGGAAAGAAAGAAAAAGAGAGAGAGAGAAGACTGTGTGAGAGGGGAAAGAGAGAGAGAGAGATAGAGATAGATAGATAGAGAGAGAGAGAGAGAGAGAATTCTGTGTGAGAGTGGAAAGAGAGAGAGAGAGAAGGCTGTGTGAGAGTGGAAAGAGAGAGAGAGAGAAGGCTGTGTGAGAGAAGGCACTGGCAAAAAGAGAGAGAAAGAAGAAGCTGTGTGAGAGGGGAAAGAAAGAGAAAGAAGAGGCTGTGTGAGAGGGGAAGAGAGAGAGAATGAGAGAGTAAGTAACCACGTGAGAAGAGAAGCAGACGACAATATAAAATATTAAACACGATATTAGAAAAATATTTTTGTAAACATGACAATATTTTATATATACATACATGTATAGATAAATAAATATATATATATATATGTATATATATATATATACATACACGTATAGATAAATACATACATATATATATATATGTATACATACATGCATAGATAAATACATATATATATATATATATATTTTATATATACATACATGCATAGATAAATACATACATATATATATATATATATATATATATTTTATATATTCATACATGCATACATAAATACATATATATATATATATATATGCATAGATAAATACATACACATATATATGTGAAATCGTCTTTAAGACTATACAGAGCATTTGAAGTTTTTGCAAATCAAACGGTGAGTATTTTAAACTTTATTTTATCATGAGTTAAGGCTTTATTGATTCTTCCCTGGATTTCACTAAATTCTGTGGAGGAATCTATATCCTGATTCTCTTTGAGATGAGTTTGAATTATTTTTCCCACAGCTTACGTTAACTATTTTCCCATGTTGACTCTATAGTCACTTATATATTATGGAATACTGTTGGCTTTTTACTACAATGTTTTCTATACCTTTCATTTATATATATATATATATATATATATATATATATATACAATATTAAATAAATGGAAAACTATATTTATAAAACCATATTTATTTCATTATATATATTTCGGGGATATCATATTAACAATATGCTATGCCTTCATCAGACAAAATACAATATAAACAGTTTTATAGATAAATATATTCGACATACCGTAATAAACATCAACTTCATTTGAAGAGGTTTACGCTAGCAGTGAAAATACAGAGAGAAAGAAAGAGAGAAAGAAAAGAGGGAAAAAAGAAAGAAAGAAAGACAAAACGAAGAAAAGGAAGAAAAAGAAGAAAAAGAAAAAGAAGAAATGCATGGGACAAAATAGAGAGATGGAAAAATAGATAAAGCGAAGAGCTTCATGTAAAGAGACAGAAAGAGATATATATATATAGAGAGAGAGGAAATAGAGATAGATACATATATATATATATAGAAAATTAGGTAGTGGGAGGTCATTTTGAGTAAGTGTATCAATGATACATTTATTTATTTATTTATTTATTTATTTATTTAGCTCAAGTATTAATGTAAGGGAGATATATAGAGAGATATAGAGAGATATAGAGAGAGAAAAAAAAAATTTAAAAATAGCCAGACATATTCGAGGCGTAGAAAACCCTATGTTTTAATGTATTAGTATTTATAAAACTTACACTATATTGTAAATATCAGTATTCCTGAATGAAACAAGTATTCACAATGTGTGAAAATTCATTATCTTATGTTTAGTTTTAAAAAATTCATATGTTTATGTGACAGCTACAAACATCAATGTGAATCCAACTGATTCACTCTGCAAACTCTAGGTTACCGGAAAACATTCTCAATGTGGTATAAAAATTTGAGCGTATTATTATTCTTGCGATTACTCTACAAGATTATCTATCAAGCAGAAATAGAGAGCAGATTTCAATATACTAATCGAAAATATATATTATATAATATATTATATTATAAACAAAGATAACAATAATAATAATAATAAGTAAAAATATATAAAAATATAGAATAGAAAACTAAAAAAATATTACGAAAGAATATTACATAATAAAAATATTGCATATTAAAAATACTACGTATTAAAAAATATTACGTATTAAAAATTTACATATAAAAATATTAAAAATAAAATAAAAAATAAAAATATTATAGAATACTACAATACTAAAAGAATAAAAATAAAAATAAAAATAAAAATAAAAATAAAAATAAAAATAAAAATAAAAATAAAAATAAAAATAAAAATAAAAATAAAAATAAACCACAAAGAACAACCCTTCAAAGTTAATTGACAATATATTGCCAAGTTCATTAGACGACAAAGCCAAAAATTATCTATCAAATCACATCTAGCAAAGAATATCGCAAAAAGATTATGATGTCCAATAATGTCTACATATGTTCCTATATTTAATATAGAAGTTTATCTAGTGTAAGGTTAATTCAAAAAATTTGGAGCATCGGCTTTTAGGGTAGCTTAATTTTTCATGAGGAATGTTTAGATAAAAATAAAAATAAATAAAATAAAATAAACAATAAAAAGAGTAAAAAGAGGGAATCAAAGATTTAGGAATCAAAAGATTTATCGGCTAGTTCTCATATAAATATAAATCAAACTAAATATACTACATTTTAAATTTAAATTTATATTTAAACGTTGAGTTTAATCTATGTTTGCAACAACTGAATAAATTTGTCCGTAGGTTAAGGGAATTTTTAGATTTTAGTATAAAGAATATCTCCTCTGCGCAGAGGTCACATGTCTCAGAGGATGAATTAAAAGGAATCCCTCTTGAGACTATATTCCAAGCCGTCGAATATCTAACGTTATCTAGCTTAAGTTGCCAGAGTACCCCTGATAGTGCCGTTGAAGATTTTTTATTTGGATCTGTGAAAGAATTCTTGTGGTTATTATAGCGAAGTTTAAATTCCGTCGATGTGGAACCGACGTAGTTAAAAGAATTAGAGTCAGTATTAACATTACAATTGTATACTATATTTTTAACTAAGCAGTTGTTATTTAACGGACATTTATATCTATCTCTACAGTTACATTTGTTAACTTGTATATTATTTATGCTATTATCAGTAGGTTTTAAGTTCCTATTATTTATTCTATTAATATTTTGTGCTAAATTTTTGGTGGATGAGTAGGTTAATTTAATTGTATGCCTATTGAAGATTGAGTGATACCTATGTGTTCTAGGGAAGCGATTATCAAGAGCTTTGAAAAATAATTTAGCGATGTGGGTTTTAATGTTTAGTGAGAAAGGGGGGGCAAACCAAATTATGTTCCTAGTTCTATTTCTTTTTTGTCCTTTGGAATTATTGTAATGCTTTCTATTATAGTTGTTAATGTTGTTGCCGTAATTAAAAAAGTTGTTACTTTGTTTAGTTTGTCTATCATTATCTATGTACACAATCTTATCAGCATACCCTGCCCTAGCTAGTGCATCATTATAGTATTGGGCCTTTTCGTCAAAAATCTTTCTATTCGACGAAATCCTAGAGATACGTTTTTGGACTGAGTTTACTATAGTGTTTTTGACAGATCTGGGGTGGTTAGAGTTAAAGTTGACATAGTTTAAGTTTTCATTCAACTTGTGAAAAGGATAGTGGAGACATGTGTTGAGATTTAATGTTATATCTAGGAAATTGACTATTCTATGGTTGTTCTCAATTTCTATTTTAAGGTTAAAGTAATTAAAAAATTTTGTAATTTGTTTACATTTTCTATTTAGTTCAGGGTTATTATTATTAATAAGTAAAAGCATGTCATCCCTATATAAACCTCCGGTAGTACCAGGTATTTTCCTATGTAGCGAATTGATTAAAAATAAGCCCACAAGGTCAGTTACCTGAGCTGAGTCGGAAGATCCCATAGTTATGTCAAAATTGCTATCTCTATCTGCTCTGGTCCATAATTTGTCATTAAATTCTATCAAAGAAAATATCTCGGACTTAAACAAAGTTTTCAAATCTAAAAGAAATCCACCCCCTAACAAACTTTTATCTGACTTTGAAAACGATATAATTTCTATCATACAAGGGGTCAAATTCAAGAGAAACTTTAAAGGCCAGGAATATCTGAAAGACATTAAGGATAACATTGAGAGCTTAGAGAAAACTGAGAAGATCTTGGTGAAATCTGACAAGACCAACAACCTCTATGGAGTGCGGAAAGACATGTATAATGGCCTCATACTGAAAGAGCTGAGGAAAAAAATACAAGGTAGCAGATAAGGCCGAACTTGAGAAAATGAATGTTGAAGCATCTTGTATAATGCATGAGTTGGAAATTGAGAACAGAACACAAACTTTCGTGCCCAGGAAACCGAAGATCAATATGAAGGACCACAAGAGGAATTTTGAAAATGACCTGCCAGTTAGATTGATCGCACCTTCAAAATCGGACCTGGGCAAATTAAGCAAAAACATTCTTGACAGGGTGATACTGCAAATTAAGAACTTGGATTGTGTATCTAACCTGAGCTTGTGGAAGGGAACTGGAGAGGTTGTTGAGTGGTTTAGGCAAATTAAATATGACAATAATAATAGGTTTATTCAACTTGATATAGCTAACTATTATTCTTCTATTACCCCTAGTCTACTAAATAAGGCACTAAATTACGCATTCAAACATACGGACCTAACTAGCAAAGAAATGCATATTATATTATCGGCTAGGAAAACTTTGATAGAATTTAATGACAAATTATGGACCAGAGCAGATAGAGATAGCAAATTTGACATAACTATGGGATCTTCCGACTCAGCTCAGGTAACTGACCTTGTGGGCTTATTTTTAATCAATTCGCTACATAGGAAAATACCTGGTACTACCGGAGGTTTATATAGGGATGACATGCTTTTACTTATTAATAATAATAACCCTGAACTAAATAGAAAATGTAAACAAATTACAAAATTTTTTAATTACTTTAACCTTAAAATAGAAATTGAGAACAACCATAGAATAGTCAATTTCCTAGATATAACATTAAATCTCAACACATGTCTCCACTATCCTTTTCACAAGTTGAATGAAAACTTAAACTATGTCAACTTTAACTCTAACCACCTCAGATCTGTCAAAAACACTATAGTAAACTCAGTCCAAAAACGTATCTCTAGGATTTCGTCGAATAGAAAGATTTTTGACGAAAAGGCCCAATACTATAATGATGCACTAGCTAGGGCAGGGTATGCTGATAAGATTGTGTACATAGATAATGATAGACAAACTAAACAAAGTAACAACTTTTTTAATTACGGCAACAACATTAACAACTATAATAGAAAGCATTACAATAATTCCAAAGGACAAAAAAGAAATAGAACTAGGAACATAATTTGGTTTGCCCCCCCCTTGCTCACTAAACATTAAAACCCACATCGCTAAATTATTTTTCAAAGCTCTTGATAATCGCTTCCCTAGAACACATAGGTATCACTCAATCTTCAATAGGCATACAATTAAATTAACCTACTCATCCACCAAAAATTTAGCACAAAATATTAATAGAATAAATAATAGGAACTTAAAACCTACTGATAATAGCATAAATAATATACAAGTTAACAAATGTAACTGTAGAGATAGATATAAATGTCCGTTAAATAACAACTGCTTAGTTAAAAATATAGTATACAATTGTAATGTTAATACTGACTCTAATTCTTTTAACTACGTCGGTTCCACATCGACGGAATTTAAACTTCGCTATAATAACCACAAGAATTCTTTCACAGATCCAAATAAAAAATCTTCAACGGCACTATCAGGGGTACTCTGGCAACTTAAGCTAGATAACGTTAGATATTCGACGGCTTGGAATATAGTCTCAAGAGGGATTCCTTTTAATTCATCCTCTGAGACATGTGACCTCTGCGCAGAGGAGATATTCTTTATACTAAAATCTAAAAATTCCCTTAACCTACGGACAAATTTATTCAGTTGTTGCAAACATAGATTAAACTCAACGTTTAAATATAAATTTAAATTTAAAATGTAGTATATTTAGTTTGATTTATATTTATATGAGAACTAGCCGATAAATCTTTTGATTCCTAAATCTTTGATTCCCTCTTTTTACTCTTTTTATTGTTTATTTTATTTTATTTATTTTTACTTTTATCTAAACATTCCTCATGAAAAATTAAGCTACCCTAAAAGCCGATGCTCCAAATTTTTTGAATTAACCTTACACTAGATAAACTTCTATATTAAATATAGGAACATATGTAGACATTATTGGACATCATAATCTTTTTGCGATATTCTTTGCTAGATGTGATTTGATAGATAATTTTTGGCTTTGTCGTCTAATGAACTTGGCAATATATTGTCAATTAACTTTGAAGGGTTGTTCTTTGTGGTTTATTTTTATTTTCATTTTTATTTTTATTTTTATTTTTATTTTTATTTTTATTTTTATTTTTATTTTTATTTTTATTTTTATTCTTTTAGTATTGTAGTATTCTATAATATTTTTATTTTTTATTTTATTTTTAATATTTTTATATGTAAATTTTTAATACGTAATATTTTTTAATACGTAGTATTTTTAATATGCAATATTTTTATTATGTAATATTCTTTCGTAATATTTTTTTAGTTTTCTATTCTATATTTTTATATATTTTTACTTATTATTATTATTATTGTTATCTTTGTTTATAATATAATATATTATATAATATATATTTTCGATTAGTATATTGAAATCTGCTCTCTATTTCTGCTTGATAGATAATCTTGTAGAGTAATCGCAAGAATAATAATACGCTCAAATTTTTATACCACATTGAGAATGTTTTCCGGTAATTTAGAGTTTGCAGAGTGAATCAGTTGGATTCACATTGATGTTTGTAGCTGTCACATAAACATATGAATTTTTTAAAACTAAACATAAGATAATGAATTTTCACACATTGTGAATACTTGTTTCATTCAGGAATACTGATATTTACAATATAGTGTAAGTTTTATAAATACTAATACATTAAAACATAGGGTTTTCTACGCCTCGAATATGTCTGGCTATTTTTAAATTTTTTTTTCTCTCTCTATATCTCTCTATATCTCTCTATATATCTCCCTTACATTAATACTTGAGCTAAATAAATTAATAAATAAATAAATAAATAAATAAATGTATCATTGATACACTTACTCAAAATGACCTCCCACTACCTAATTTTCTCTCTATATATATGTATCTATCTCTATTTCCTCTCTCTCTATATATATATATATCTTTCTGTCTCTTTACATGAAGCTCTTCGCTTTATCTATTTTTCCATCTCTCTATTTTGTCCCATGCATTTCTTCTTTTTCTTTTTCTTCTTTTTCTTCCTTTTCTTCGTTTTGTCTTTCTTTCTTTCTTTTTTCCCTCTTTTCTTTCTCTCTTTCTTTCTCTCTGTATTTTCACTGCTAGCGTAAACCTCTTCAAATGAAGTTGATGTTTATTACGGTATGTCGAATATATTTATCTATAAAACTGTTTATATTGTATTTTGTCTGATGAAGGCATAGCATATTGTTAATATGATATCCCCGAAATATATATAATGAAATAAATATGGTTTTATAAATATAGTTTTCCATTTATTTAATATTGTAAATATACTCCAAATATTTGTCGAGTGCTTTTATATCAGTTATAAATATTTACTAGTTGTAACCCAACAATTTTAAATATAACTTTACATATATATATATATATATATATATATATATATATATATATATATAGTTACGTATATATATATATATATATATATAATATTTATTAAAATAACAGATTAAAGTTTAAGCAAAAAATCGCTATATTTGCTCTACGGTTCTTATATATTTGATATATATTTTCCTTATCGAACCCTCTTTGGATTTTAGTCTTCAATTTTATTATTATTACTATATATATAATATATATATATATAGTTACGTATATATATAATACTAGCATTAAAGCCCGGCGTTGCTCGGGGTCATTAAGTTACCAAAGTTAGGTTGCACCACCCATTTTATGGCAGCACTTTTTTGTCTGCCAGGCACTGGGTGAATGAATTGCAGACCTGGAAGCAGGAGCTGCGCCAGCAGTGACAATTGTAGTTTCGCCTATGGATATTATCTCTGTGCAAAAAAGTGTTGAAATTTATTGTTTCACAGTACTTGCGCAACACGCGCGTAGACGATGCCAGCCGAACAACAGAGCTGCGATGGAGTTGTTCTGCATGGTTGTCTTTGTGTTTTCTAAATTTAAGACAGTAGGGAGTGGTGTGATATGGGGGAGAGTTAGCTGCTGTTTCTAGCAGGTTTAGTGATCTCATAGAAGATATGTTTTCTAAATTTAAGACAGTAGGGATGGGTGTGATATGGGGAAGCGTTAGCTGCTGTTTCTAGCAGGTTTAGTAACCTCATAGAGGATATGTGTTTTCTAAATTTAAGACAGTAGGGAGTGGTGTGATATGGGGGAGAGTTAGCTGCTGTTTCTAGCAGGTTTAGTGACCTCATAGAAGATATGTTTTTTAAATTTAAGAAAGTAGGGAGGGGTGTGATATGGGGGAGAGTTAGCTGCTATTTCTAGCAGGTTTAGTGACCTCGAAGAGGATATTATTGTTTATCATTATCTATAAAAGGCAGATTGTTGTTGTTGTTGTTGAAGTGAGTGTGTGTTTGTATGGTTTGGAAAAGAGGTTTTAAAAAAGATTTATCGCTTGTTGTTGAATAAATGTATCTGTTGCTTTTGAATAATTGTCGTTTCGTATGAAATGTAATAATTGTTTCTACTTTTTTGGCACAAGGCCAGCAATTACCCAGTACATTACTGGTACTTTATGTAATAATAAACGTTCTCTCTCCCTCTCACTCGATGATATGAGAGAGTAAAACGGACAGTATCACCATCAAGCTTGGAAAGAGAAAGTAGCAGAAGTATGAAGTTGTATAGATTTTGAATGGTAGTGGAAAGAGTTTAGCAGTTTAAATGACAGAGAAAAATCGTAAAATATTGAGTTTTATCTATTTTTTGCGTAATTGTGGGTGAAATTGAAAGAATGAGATGTGCCAAGACGCAATCGAAACTATTTCGAATACTGAATTGTAAATTTCAATTGAATAAATTCTATGTCGTATATTTCTATAAGAAAGGAGCATGACCACAGACTGAGCTTTATAGATTATGATATATATATATATATAGTTACGTATATATATAATATATAATATATATATAATATATATATATATATAGTATATAATATATATATAATATATATATATATAGTTACAGACACACAATTATACATACGTAACTATATTCTTCGTTTTGAATAATATATATATATATATGCATACGTAACTATATATATATAATTACGTACGTATATATATACATTGGAAAATGTGTGTAATCCTTGGTACAGTTAAGTATATTAAGACAGGGGGGAAGAAAAAATGGCTTCACTTGTGCTTTCAACAAATTTATTTTCTTCACAAAATCCAAAAAGAATATTTCTCCGGATTAGAAAAAATTTTTTTCTTAAAAAAAATTATTTTATAAATTAAGTTGTTGGTTGTTGGTTAGGTTTTAGGAGTTCTTGGTTAACGTAGGAGGTATTGTTTCGTTTTTAGAACGACCCTTCACGCTGAGGTGCGCTTGTCAAACTGATGTGAATGTGGTGTGTTGTTCTATATATAGGGATTTAACATGTCTGTGGTGTGGTGGGGGTTTCTTTTCTCCCCCTTTAATAAGTGTATGTGTGTAGGTGTGATGAAAAAGTGTTAATAGCAGTAATGAGTTGAGACGGTGTGTAGGGTTCGGTGGGGAGAAATGTAGCAAGTGCGGCCTGCCCCGGTCATTCTCGAAAAATTCCTTTATTCAGGGGAAAAAGCTTTTAGTATTCCTTTTGTGTTGAGAATGGTCACAGGAAAATCGCACCTGCCAAGTTCGTAAATAATTATTTTTTTCTTTTTTTCTGAAGAATTTTTCTACGTCCATCCCAAAATTAGTCCTTTGTTCAACACACACATATGTGCGTATATACGTACAAACACACACGGGCATATGTAGGAATATATAGGCACACACCATCAATCACACACTCATGTACAAATACATCCACATACATACACAAAACATATAGAGACACATATAAAAACACATATACACATACGTACACACACGAATATGTACTCATACCTCCACATGGGTATATATATATATATATATACATACATATATACACATACATATACATATACACACATATACATATATATATATATACACACACACACATATATATATATATATATATATATACATACATATACATACATACACATACATACATATACACACATAAAGATACATAACTAAATATACATATATACACATACACGCACACATACACACACACACACGTGTACACACTTACACACACACACATATACATATGTCCGTATATCTACCTCCGTTCACACATGCATACACACACACACATACACACATACATATATATATATGTATATATATATATATATATATATGTATATATATATATATATATATATATATATATATATATATATATATATATATATATATATATATATATATATATATATATATACATATATACTTCACATTTCAGAAAGATTCCCCAAATAATTCATCTTGGAAGGACTTAAATTAGTATTGGAAAACAACCACTTCCTCTTTGACAACGAAATTTATCTACAAATAAAAGGAACAGCCATGGGTACCAAAGTGGCCCCTACATATGCAACGCTCGTTATGGGTCACTTAGAGGCAAAATTATATTCCCAACTATAGATAACATTCAGTCACGACTTCGCCTTCTACATTAATAAAAACTGGAAACGTTACCTAGATGACTGCTTCATCTTCTGGAACAGAAGCCAAACAGACCTACAAACATTTTATTCGATCCTAAACAGGCTTCATGAAGCTATACAATTCACTATGGAATGTAACGAAAAGGAACTGCCCTTTCTAGATATCCTCATCATTAAAGAAGGGGAAAATATCATAACGGACCTATTTTGCAAACCCACTGACACACACCAATACTTAAATTTCCGGTCAGCACACCCCTCACATACGAAAAGGAACATTCCCTTCAACATGGCAAGGCGCATCTGCACTATAGCAACACACCCCGTACTACAAGAAAAAAGATTATGTGACCTGAAAAAATTCCTTAAAAAACAAGAATACCCGATGAAACTCATCAACGCAGCCATCTCCAAGGCTAAGAACATCCCAATAACAACACTGAGAAAACCAAACCCACAACATAAAAAAGAAAACCCTGCTATCTCTTTTGTCATCACTCACAACCCAGGGAACATCAACATTGAGAAAACTGCTAAGCAGTATTTCCCGATTCTACAGCAATCTACCAAAATGAATGCACTCTTAAAAAACACACAGATAATTTATAGCAGACGCCAAGCACCCAACCTTAAAAAACTAATTACCAAGGCAAAATTTACGACCAACATAGAATCAATGCAAGTGACGAAATGCGGGGACCCTAGATGTGGAACCTGTGAACTCATCGAAGAGGGCAAACCTTCAAAAACCATGATAATTTCAAGGTCAATGCTAACATGAACTGCAAAACGAAAAACCTAATATATCGCGCAACATGTCCACAGTGTAAAGAGTATTACATTGGGGAAACCGGAACGGGATTACATGATAGAGTCCGGGTACATAAACAACAAATTAAAGACCCCACAGTCAGAAATACCACATGTAGCGCACACTTTGCATCATGCGGGAAGGGAAAATTCACAATCTTCCCTCTCTTCAAGATATGGTCGGATAACGAACATTTCCGCAGATATAAAGAAGAATTCTTCATTGAAAAATTTAAACCACTACTGAACACGAAAAAATGAATTAACACTTGGAGGTAAAATTCCATTTCACTACCCCCCCCATCTTCTCATGTATACACATGAATATCTGAGTGAACGGTGAGACACACACATATATGTGTGTAGGTATGTATGGATGTATGTACGTGTGGGTATATATGTATGTGGGTGTGTGCATGTGTGTGTGTATATATATGTATGGATGTGTGTATGTTTGTATGTGTGTGTGTATATATATATATGTGTGTGTGTGTGTGTGTGTAGGTATATGTATATGTATGTGTATGTTTGTATATATATATGTGTGTATATATATATATAGATATATATATATATATAGATAGATATATATGTTTATGTGTGTGTGTATGTATATGTATGTACCTATATATATGTGTGTGTGTGTATGTATGTGCATATATGTATATATGTGTGCACATATGTGTATGTTTCTGTATGTGTATATGTATGTATGTATGTAGATGTATGTATATATGTATATATATATATATGTATGTATATATGTGTATGTGTATGTATGTATATATATATATATATATATATGTATGTGTATATATATATATAGATATATGTATGTGTATATGTATGTATATGTGTGTATGTGTCTGTATGTGTTTATGTGTACATGTATGTATATATGTGTATATATGTGTATGTATATATATATATATATATATGTATGTGTGTGTATGCCTCTCTCTACATATGTATATATATATATATATATATATGTATATATATGTATATATATAGTATTAATTATACTATTTATGGTTATGTAAATACAAAAACCTTTTGCAGTTATATATATTTTTATACAAACCCTAAATAGTGGTAGGCAGTAATATATTACTACCTTATTACCAGTAAGTTAAGTAGCTCAATGTAAAAACATCAGATGATTTACAGAGCAGTTATATGAAAAATAAGAATCAAAGAACTGTTCAAAACATGTTTATGCTTACAACTGTTTCCTCCAAACCGAGGTTTGGATTCTTCGGATCAATTTATTAATGAATGAACACTTATATGACCTCCTTTTCACCCAAGAGACATACAGATACATATGCAAATATTGTAGGTCAACATTCATTACAGCATTTAGAGTGGCAGTACACACTTAGAGATTACATTCATATTAAAAGATACAATCAAAAATACGGGTTAAAATACAACATGAAAATAAGCGGTTATAAAGTGCAAAGGTTATATGTGTGGCAAGCACGTGCGTCTTGTTTATATAGTGTGGCAGAGAGTTACGTGTAGTAGAAGCACTTAAGTAGGTAAACAAGAGTGTTAGGTTGGTTGATCTGGTGACAAATTCTTTATATGATTGTTATAGTCTATGTGTGGAGAAATAATATAAGCATTAAAAATAGTGCAAGCATTAAAAATATTAAAAATATTGGAAATGCGCAGCGAAGGGATGATATGGACTTCATGTACTTCGACATTTTCATAGTCTGGGGAGTGTATTTTTCAGATTATATGCCCCTCACATAATCCACGACGATTCGATATTGAGCGTTTGACAATCCAGTTAGAGAATCGTAGTCTGATGTTCTTTAGTTCAATACAGGAGGATGTTACGTTTCGAGAATCGACATCGAAATACTACCCGGAAGTGTGTGTGTGGCTAAGGGGAGTTAATGCATGAGGGGAGATAACTCCGAGGTTTCCATTACTAACTATTGAAATGTGTTTCAAAATAGACCCTAACTTCTATGGTTATGCGCAATTTCTAAAAAAATTCTAAAATTTAAAGTGTTTTAACTATAGAGTAGTCTATTAAGTTGTGCTGAAGGTGTTCGTATTATTATGGTGATTAACCCCCATCGTAGAGTTCCACAAATGAATATTATAGACGACGAGCGAGGATTCTAAATTAATGATCTCTGTGGTTGTAGTCTACTCAAAGGACCAGGCGCAGAATCACTTCAACACACAATGATCTCTGGTAAGTTCTGGGTCATCGCTTGCTACATTGGATGTCGAAAGATAATCATCACCAGGGCCGACCAAAGGTCAATCCGCAGTCCTCATGACCCCAATCTGACCATCAAATCATCCATATATGTACAACCCATACGCCACTTGCAATACATTCATTTCCTGCACTCAGCGTACCGGTCATACTGCTCATCAGCGTTACTAGATTAATTGGTTTTTCATCTGTCCAACGATGGCACTTCCTCCGCACAACACTAACAAGACAATCAATTCATGCTTAAATTACCTATAGAGCGGTGTAGTGCAGTTCAAGTGGGTGGATGTTGTCACACCTAAAGTAGAGGTACAAATGGGTATTCCCCTGCGAAGGGTTCTAGAGGGATGTCGCTGTTTGTGTTATATTTGATCAGTTAGTGTTGGGTATGTGGTATAAGGTGTGCCCCTGGTGTTTGGTTCAAGTCCGACATTGCTATATATTGGGCTTAAAGTTTTGGAAGGAATGTCTGAAGCGGTGCTGGCAAGTTGCAAACACTTCAGATTTTTTGTTAAGTAGGTTACGGTTAGAGAAGATAATATTGTGGGTCTCTAGTATACAGAGGTTACAAAATTTATTAGGTGGTTTGTACGAAGTCGCGCTACCTATCACTTCCCATTTGAGTGTGTAAGGTTTATTTTTAGTTTTTAGATAGTGTATGTAGCTAGATAGTGAGGTGGAGTTGGCTAGACTGTGCTTCTTGAACGAGTGGATGTGCGAATTATATCTGATTTTGAAGCAGTTAGAAGTGGAGCCTACATAGGTTTCTGAAGAGTTACTAGTTGTGACGGTGCAAGAGTATATGATATCCTTGGTTAGGCATTTTTTATCTAAAGGGCAGGTTCTATTAGCTCTACAGTTACAATTATCCTGTGTGTTAGTCTGCTGGTTATAATGCATTGCAGAAGTCTGGGTGGTAGCTATAGGATTTTGGACATTCGGGTTGTCGACCCCGGTTCTATTTCTTATACTAGTGTTATTTCTATTGTTACTGCCGTTACTTTGGTCGCTTGCTACATAGGTATTTAGAAGGTTTACCTCCTGTTGTGATTTCGTTTGTTGGAAGTAAGAATTAATTTTACTTTTATTGCTGCTAGCTATGTGGTATGCTAAGTTAGGCGTCGTAGAGTATGATATTTTAATAGTGTTTTTGTTTAAAAGGTTGTGGTACTTGTGTCCTAGAGGGAAGTTTTTATCTAGTAGTGAGAAGAAAGCCCTAGGTATGTTGGTGGAGACATTTAGGTTGAAAGGAGGGTTGAAAAATGTATTATTTCTTCTTCTATTTTTGTTTTTAGTGTCTGGGGTGTTGTTTCTTCCTAAGGCACTACCGTAGTGCCTTAGGAAGAAACATATATAACAATATATATACATATACACACACACACACATATATGTATATATATAAATATATAAATATATATATACATGAGTTTGTCCACTTTCAACCGTGTATTGAGTGAGATAAGGTAATTTGAAATCCCCTCACTGACGATCTGTCCCAAAATACCTAATTTCGCTGTTATCTGGTGAAATATATTCTGATTTGGTGGAGAAGACATAGGAGGGAAATATATCGATCTTTATCAGCGACTTTGGTTTAATTTTTTATTAAATTTAATTAGATTCTCAACGAATTCTGTAATCTTACATTCAGTGTAGATTGTCTGTAGTCTTAACCTTTGATATATCTTAATGTACACTTATCTGTGATGGATATATTTCACTGACTGTCTTATAATGATTAAGTCTCGATTTTATTGTCTGATTTCTACCTTGAGTAGTTTTTAGAGACAAGACAACAACAACTGGAATAAAACAACAACAACTGGAATAACAACAACAACTGGAATAACAACAACAACTGGAATAACAACAACTGGAATAACAACAACAACAACTGGAATAACAACAACAACTGGAATAACAACAACTGGAATAACAACAACAACTGGAATAACAACTGGAACAACAACAACAACACCGGAATAACAACAACTGGAATAACAACAACTGGAACAACAAAAACAACTGGAATAACAACAACAACAACTGGAATAACAACAACAACAACTGGAATAACAACAACAACAACTGGAATAACAACAACTGGAACAACAACAACAACTGGAATAACAACAACACCACCACCAAAAATAAAACCCCACCACCACCATCACCAACAACAACACCACCAACACCAACACCACCACCACCAACAACAACACCACCACCATCACCACCACCACCACTACCACCATCACCACCAACACCACCACACCACCAACAACACCACCACACCACCAACAACACCACCACCAACAACAACACCACCAACAACAACACCACCACCACCAACAACACCACCACCACCACACCACCACCAACAACACCACCACCACCAACACTAACACCACCACCACCATCAACAACAACACCACCACCATCACCACCACACCACCACACCACCACCACCACTACCACCACCACCATCATCACCACCACACCACCACCACCACCACCACCACCACCACCACCGCCACCACCACCACAACCACCACCACCACCACCAACAACAACAACAACAACAAGTGTGTAAAGTATGAAAATATTTATCTCTCATATTGAAAGAAAACAAAATGTTCCTCTGTGCAAGATGTCCAAAAACTGTGATAAACTTGTCAGAGATTTGGAGGCCATTAACGAAGTAAACTCCAGAATCTTCTTCACTGAGAATTACTTGGAGGTTACTGTCTACAGATACTTGGTAGATATTGGTAGGGTCTCTATTGTCTGGTGGTGGTGATATATAAATATTTTGACTATGTGTTGTGAGATATAGTCTGTTATATATATTATGTGGTAGTTGTGGTGTTTCTAATGTCCTGACTAACTGTTCTTCTCTGTACCAACAGATATAAGTGTGCGACCCCCACCACCTCTTCTCTAACTTGACAACAACAATGTCTTCACTTGATGTGACACCAACTGCTGAGACTCTCTCCGCCCACACTACCTCCTGCTCTAACATGTCTCCCTCCTTCTCTAACCTGTCTACCTCCTTCTTTAACTTGTCTACCTCCTTCTTTAACCTGTCTACCTCCTTCTTTAACCTGTCTTCCTCCTCCTCTAACCTATCTACCTCCTTCTTTAACCTGTCTACCTCCTTCTTTCACCTGTCTACCTCCTTCTTTAACCTGTCATCCTCCTTCTTTAACCTGTCATAGTCCTTCTTTAACCTGTCATGGACCTCCTTCATCTTCTCATTGTCCCTCCTCAACCTCTCCATCTCACCCTCCACCCTCCCCAACTCCCCCTCCACCTTCTCCCTCTCCTCCTCCACCCTCCTCCTCTCCTCCACCACCCTCAACAACTCCCCCACCACCCTCCTCAACTCCTCCACCTTCTCCTCGTCTCTAACAGACACTTCAACACTGTATTTCACTGTTCCACTGTAGATATCAACTATATCTACATAAGGAGAGTCCCCAGGGTCATATTTAAACATACTACCACCAACACCACCACCACCATCACCATATACCTCACTGTTATATTTAAACATACCACCACCACCACCACCATATACCTCACTGTTATATTTAAATATACCACCACCACCATATACCTCACTGTTATATTTAAACATACCACCACCATCACCACCATGTACCTCACTGTTATATTTAAACATATCATCATCATCACCACCATATACCTCACTGTTATATTTAAACATATGTCTAACACCATCAACTACACACAAGTTGGTTGCCATTCTTTTTATAGATATGGTTGTAGTATTTCTCAAGTTTCACCTTTTTAATGTGAGAAATATTTTCTCTGTAAATCACCATTTTATGATAGTAAAGGAGAATAAAACAATTATCTGACCATCTGCAAATGTCTATTGGTGTTTCTGGTAATATTTTGCCATGGATTATTTTACCTTCTGTTGTTGTTACTGTGAGAATATTCCTCAACATGAACACTGCCACATTGTCATGTAACATAATTAGTTTACTGTAGTTGATCATGTCCCTCTGATATTCCTTAAAATATTCCTCATCATAAACCTGACATCTCTCAGTATATTTAGATATATCAGAATACATGGGATAGGAAATATAAGATATGTTCATAACATGTGGTAAAAATCTCACTGATATTTCATCATTTCCTGAGATACACTCTGCCTTGTAATTACCACGTCTCACCTCTAGTAAATTGTTAATTATTTCAGCTGAAGTAGTAGTAGTACATCTTGCTTGAGGCAGATGATAATCCAGATGTAATGTCCCATGTCCCAGAACATTCAGTTTGTTGTCATCAATCTTTATCATATGATATTCTGTCAAGTTGATATGTCGACAGAAGTAAATATTTTCTTTTATCCTCGATATAACACCATAAGGTAGAGAACTGGACCAAACATGATATTCTGTCAAATCTTCCTTCTTTAGTTGAATTAATTGATATTCATTAGGCAGTGTAACCATAATAAATCCTCCTTCTTCTGTAAAACAGACCCCACCAACTAAAGTTTCAAAATTTCTGTGACATAACAGTTCCCCATCTCTCTGAAATATTTTAACGTTACCATAATTGGTTATTTCATAGACAACTGCTTGTCCATCATCAGTGATATCCATATCGTTTATTTCACTAGAGCTTTGGTCTGTTTTTACACGACAAACAGGGAATGTTTCCCTATTAAGTTCATATAAACCTTCAACATATAAACACTTTCTCTTCCAGTCATATCCAACAAACCTTGGACCTTTACAGTTAATACTGGTGAAATATATGTGATGTCTATAATTTCTTTTATTTAAAATTATTTCCCTGTATTTACCAGTCTGTGACAAACAAACAATCTGGGAATCTCTGTCATCATTGTAGTAGTTATATAATCTCCACTGTCCATAAATGTACACATAATTGTCATCTGTTGTTATACAGGTGTTTGGTGGTGTGTCATAATAATATTGTCTGTGTGAATGTAAATAACCAGTTTTATATCTGAAGAAAGTGATATATCTACTATTGTGAAATATAATATCATTCTTAACATTAACTACAATATCAGAGGTGGGATTTCTATCATATCTATATTCTATGTCTTTGATGAACTCAGGTATGTTTATTTCTTTCTTTACATCCACAGTTGAATGTATTTCATCAATATCAATGACAAACAATCTATGTCTACCTATATATCTATCTCTACCTCTATATATATATCTATATCTCTCTACACTACTACACACTAGTTGGTTGTCTAACAAAGAAGCTATACCATAATAGCTATGGTCTGTCTTATAACTTACCAAATACAATGGAAACTCCACTTCTAAAGTTAACAGCTTGTCAGTATCAGTGGTAATGACCAGTGTGTTTGACCCCCAACGACATATATGTTTAGGGAGATTGTTATTTAATTTGATAAAGTCAACAATTTGACCATCAAATGTTAATATTTTAATGTTGTTGTTATTGTCGTCATATAATGCAATCAGGTTATTTTCAGTAACAACAACCAAACACTTCTTCTCCTTCTCACCATAACGACCACGACCACGACCACCATAACAACCCACTGGTTCTGTGTATTCCAAACAAGGAGGAGGTGAACATTTCTTAGCTTTATCAGAAACTGTCAGATCCTGCAGATATAATGTAGAAGAAAACATTTCACTAACACATGTTTCTAGAAAATACATCTACCATGTCAATAAACATGTTAGACTGTTTCCTTGTCACCAGATCTACCATCACAGAGTTATGTCTATTTATAGCCAACACACCATATTTGTCTATCAGATAATGACAAGTGTTATCAATACATCCACCATATAGATCAGAAAGTGGTTTAAAGTTGGGCTCCGAAATAGGGCTGGGACCACTTAAAATACCTCGTTGACCCTTTTTTGATATAGTTTCGTACATAAATATTTTTTTTCTTAGCCACCATAAATATATTTAATGTATCATTGTCTATTGCTAATGAGTTTATTTGACATGGAATAGGGACCCTAGACATTACTTCACCCTGGTTATGTTTTTGAACAGATACAATGTCTATATAGTTTGGTTTGTTGTCACAATAACCAACAATTCTACCCTCACAAAACTTCCGTATCTGTACATAAGGGTGGTTTAATGATATCATTCTAACTGTTTTTGATAGGTTTCCAATAAGCCTTAATTCTTTCTCTATGGGTAATGTGACAGCCAATTGACTAGAACCCCATCTACATATATCTGTAGCTACAGATGGCAGATATAATGTAGATAGCACTTTTATTTCTTCTCCTTCTTTCTTAGAAATGTATAATAAGCAAGAATTATTTATGTCAGACACCACCAACTGTCCGTTGGGTAGATAACATGTTTCAGCAATCGCAATTTTATTATCATCCTTTTCTTTGTGTCGTATCGTTGGATTTCTGATATAAGGATTTAACTTTTTTAAATGACAAATGGATGATTCACAATTGTAAACAAGAATACTCCCTAGGTTATGGTCAAATAGATATATAGTTCCTTCACAAATACCATTACAAAAGCGAGAAGCTACCGGAAGTTTTAATTTCCATTTATATTCTCCATAAATATCATAACATGCCATAATAGAGAGTGTAGGGAAGACAACATACAAGTAAAAAGTGTCTGAGTAGATATGATAGGGACGGCTGTTAAAATCAAAATATGTTTCGAAAAGTTCTTCTTCACCGAAACTAGAATGAAATATTAATTTACGATATTTCTTATCTAAAATAACAAAATAAGTTGGAGTTGTAGCTATACTGACATCACCATGTTCTAATGACTTTAGTATTTCACATTCTACCTTGTCTTCCTCAATCTTTAATTTATGGACCTCATTCATTCCACAAGTGGTCAAAGCCATAAACCTATCTAATACTACATGACATATTTGAATGTAATTCTTATCTAAACAATAGCGATTACCTTCTTTTAGTTCAGGACATGTAATATGTTGTATAGTTCTAGTTTTATTGAATAGAACCAGAAATTTGCTGGAGTCTATTCTGCAAAATCTAGATGGTTTGGACTTAAATATTAATTCCTTACCTCTACACAATTCTGTCCCACTGTAAGTGTATAGTATAGCTTTCAGATCCCTGTATACAACTAATACAGAAGATCGTGACATAGGCAGAATCTCACATATCTTGTTAGGGTACTCTATATTAATTTTGTCATTCAGGCAGGGTGTTTGGGTCTTTTGATAATAAGACATCTTTGGCCAAAACCTTTTTGTCTTAAAACAATATATCTGACCAGAAACATCAGATACAAACATATTATTTAAGTCAAATGTAATATGTTGAGTGTTTATCCCAATATCCTTTTGAGAGATGCCACCTATTGAGGAGATCTTATAAATAACCTGCCCTTGAAATACATAAAAATAATTCCTGAAAACGGTGATGTCAGCAGGAATGTCCTTAGAATGGAGGTGAAATTGAAATAATTTATGACCATTCAGATCATAACAGATTATAACGGTTAAATTATAAAATATTACTAAAACACGATCGTCTGGCCCTATGGCTATACTTCTCGGCTCATGTTTCACCTCAAATTGCTCAGTATATGTTTTTTCAATCCAATTTACCATATATATTTTTTTTTCTAATAATTTAAAACCTAGGAATCTACTATCTTTATAATATGAAATTTTATGAAAGCCGACTTCAAGAGTTTTTATTGCAACACTAGAGGGTGAGAAGAACAGAATTTGATTGTCAAATGGTAATGTGGCAATTACCACATTTTGGTTAAACCTATCGATATCAGTGACCACTGATTGACAGAGTACCATACGACAACAGCCAGTTGGTGGTGTGTACTTTAGTGTTAATATACGTGGGATATAGCTCATAGTACCATTCATTATAGGTACAATATATTTTAATGGTAGAGGGTAATCTTCTACAGTGTCTTCTACAGTAACTTTTACAGTGTTTACTACTGGAGGAACAGGTTTATATAATATTTGGCATGGTACTGTGATATCTTTCTTCAAGGGGATTTCAGTTAACACTTTTACCTTAGATTTATTTTCACTAATAGTCTTTTGTAGTGGAATCACCAAATCATCCCTGTCATATGCTACTTGGGGTAACTGTGTACTTATAATTTGGTCTTCTACAATATCTATTTCTGCAGCCTCCATTGTTTTTCTCTACTTCTACAACTGGTTATATATATGTATATATATGTGTGTGTGTATATGTGTTATGTGTATGAATGTAATTCCAAACACCTTCACAATTTCAAGATTTTCAGATAAATTTACCAAATCTAAAATGAAATATAGGAAAAAGAAATATTGATTAGTTTTGTGAAAATATTAGTTTTTCGAATAAATGGATTAATAAGAAAACATCATTTTCTCTAAATATATTAAATCCAGCTGTTTATTTGGCAAATATGACCAACAATGAGAATAATCACTAAAAATAAATGTTAACGAGAAAAATATGATATTACATGTATTGTATGAAGACAGTCCTAGTGAGAAAATGTAGTTACACAGAATATAAGTATTGCCAATGAATATATATAAGAAGTATTGCCAACTTGGAGCACCCCTTGGTGCTCAAGTGGTCACACATGCCATTCAAACAAAGACGGTGGCTTGGAAATAAGTCCTTCTTCTTGCACTTGCAGGACAAGCAGGCATGAAAAGTCACAGCAGAGACGACAGTCAGGTGTCTAAAATTAAGACACGGAAAATATTTGGGGTTAAGCTGGAATCCAACTTCAGATCAACAAATAATTATGGGCTCATGCACAGCCAAGTTGGAAGAGGTATCAAGACTGGTGAGTGTAAGATCAGTCGGCTGATTTTGCAGACGTCATCGTACTACTTAACTCAAGAGAAGGTGATCTCTGATATGCATTTGACAGATTTGATGCCAAGTGCTGCACGGCAGGAATGAAAATCAGTGATGCAAAGACTGAGACACTCATCCTCTCAAGGAAGCCTGTTTAGTGCACTCCACAAGAGAATAGAGTTACACTGAAGCAGGTGGAAGAGTTCAAGTATCTCAGAGATATGTTCATGAGTGATGGAAGGTAGGAGGCTGAATTTAGTGTAAGAATTACAGGAACTGGTGCAGTAACGTGTCAGATTCAGCATTTGGTGATTAGAAGAAAGGAGGTATGTGTGAAAGCTGAACTCGATATCTTCAATTTGTTTAGGTGCCAACCCTTAACTATCGTCATGAATCTTGTTTAATGATCGAAAGAATATGATTGCAAATACTATTGGCTGAAATGGGGATCCTTTGAAGGGTCTTTGGAGCAATGTTACTCAATAGAATGAGTAACACGGAGATCAGAGAGTCACTCCAGGTAGAGCCGCTACTTCTCCGAATTGTGAGATCTCAACTCTGATACTACAGACATGAGGTTAGAATGTCTCAGGAAAGAATTGCTGAAAAAATTTTATGAGCAAAGCCAACCATCAGTAGTACCTGGGGTAGACCCTGAGCAAGATGGTTGGATAACATCCATGAGCTTGGCTGGTTTCACTTGGGCATTCAGCTGGATCAGTTGGAGATAGTTGCTTCTGACAGGACCCATTGAAAGGAGTACTTGAGAAATCTGCCCGCACTGCCCCCCTCCCAGGAAAATATCAGCAAAGAAGAATATATATATTATAAACCCCATTTGTAAGCCAAGGCAGCTAATCAACACAAGTTTAGGTGGTGTGGCTTTGAAATTCTCATGAGTATAAAATATATTTATGAAGTTTTAGTATTTTAATCTTTAAAATGTTTTAAGTGTCTTTTAGAATATAGTTTTTGTTTCACAACTCCATTACGTAATGATATTTTACCATTTCATCTGTTTTCTTCTTTGCCCACTTATTCCTGATAGGGTCAGGATGTAGAGTCCTCAAACTCTCCTTCCAGTGGGTCCTGTCAGAAGCAACCATCTCCAACTGATCCAGCTGCATGCCCAAGCACGTCTTATTCGGGATCTACCCCTGGGTCTTTTGCTGGTTGTTTTACCCATAACATCTGTCCAGCGATTCTTTCCTGAGACATTCTAACCTCATGCCCAGAATATTGACGCTGTGATCTCTCAATTCAGAGAAGTAGTTGCTCTACCTGCAATAACTGATCTCTAAGCTATGCACTTTATCGAGTAACGTTATTCAAAAGACCCTTCGGAAGTATCCCATTCTAGCCCCATGCCTATAGTATCGGAGCTGTGATCTCTCAATTCAGAGAAGTAGCAGCTCTACTCGGAGTGACTTTCTGATCTCTGAGCTACACACTCTATCGAGTAACAATACTACAAAGACCCTTCGGAGGAACCCCATTCACGATTGTATTTTTTTGGTCATTATCCATGATTCATGACCCTAGGTAAGGGTTGGCATGAATGTCGAATTGAAACAGTGAGTTTGGCTTTTACTTCTTCCTACCTCCTGATTAATGAAGCTGGCATATTACTGTACCAGCCTTTGTAATTCTTACACTTAATTCAGCCTCCTTCCTACCATCGCTCGTGAACATGGCCCCAAGATACTTGAACTTCTATACCTGCTTCAGTGGAACTCCATTCACATGTAGAGTACACTGCACTGGCTTCCATGAGAGGACAAGTGTCTCAGTTTTCACAGTACTGATTTTCATTCCAGCCATGCAGCACTCGGCAACAAACCTATCAAGTGCAGGTCAAATATCATCTTCTGTCGAGTTAAATAACACCATGTCATCATCAAATTCCAGCCAAGTGATTTCACAGCCGCCAGTCATGATACCACTTCCAACCCAGCTGCGTATATCAATCTTGTTCATGTAAATAACAAACAGGAGAGTTGACAGTATACACCCTTGGTGGAGTCCAACTCCCACATTGAATGGTTTCGATTTAAGACCATTTATCCCAACATAGATACTCAGGCATTGATATAGAGACATCAGGGCAGCAAGAAGTTGACTATCAATCACATACTCCTGCACAGCCTACCACAGCAGGTGGCCAAGGAACGTAGTCATATGCCTTCTGAAGGTCAACAAAATATATGAGTATATACAGTATATATAATATTGTATGGACCTAATAAAATAGTACATTTAACTTACGTATTTTATAATCACTTTCGTCGATTTCATTGGTTTTGTATTAGAAACTGGTAATTGGGAATCTGAAATAATGGAATATTATTGATAAAAACATTTTTATTTTTACATAAATGTAAGTAAAGTCTCAAAAATAAGTTGTAAATAGCGAAAAAAAGAAATTATGAATATAAAACTGATATTATCATCATCACCATCATACATGTGTATTTCTGTGCTGGATAGGTTGGATGGATTGTTACAGACCAACCCAATATTTAATAAAAGCTACTGTCTTCTTACAGACCGAATCAATATATATATATATACCTTTCTAATTTATTATTTACTATCTCACACTTTTTAATAATTGTTTCTACTTTTGGCACAAGGCCAGCAATTACCCCAGTTCATTACAGGTACTTTATTTTATCGACCACGTAAGGATGAAAGGCAAAGCTAACCCCGATGGGATTTGAACTCAGACCATAAAGGAACAGTCAGCAAGGTTAATATTAACAGTAAATATTAACTGAAGAATTTAGCATAAAAGTAAGTGTTCATCAAAGCTCCGTCCTTAGCCCCCTCCTGATTGTTATTTCCCTTCAGGCTATAACAGAGGGGTTTAAGACTGGCTGCCCATGGGAACTTCTATATGCAAATTATCTAACTCTCTTAGATGAATCTATGGCTGAACTAGAGAACAAATTCCAAACATGGAAGCATGGCCTAGAATCAAAAGACCTTAAAGATAACTTATCTAAGACTAAAGTTCTGGTACGTAGAAAGGAAAATAGGGCACAGGTGCCCACAGGGAAATGACCATGCTCAGTGTGTAGGAAAGGAGTAGGTAGAAATTCCATTCTATGCCCCAAATGCAAACTATGGGTACATAAAAGATGTAGTGGGATCACAGGCAAGCTATCTAAGAATGTAGATGGTTCTATAGAGACATGGGCATTGTGTGCAGAGGACATGCCCAGATTGGAAAGGAACGAAGCATGGATGCTCCGTTGGAAGTTTAATAGTAATATACATGAACAGTAAAACATAAACGAACTAAGTGAGAAATTAGGATTAGAGGAATCAGATGCTGTTTACTTGAGAGAAGACTACGTTGGTATGGTGATGTGATGCACATGAAAGATGACAGCTGTATAACAAAGTGCAGGGCGATCAAAATTGATAGAAGTTACGGAGTAGGTAGCCCCAGAAAAACCTGGGACGACATGATCTGACCTTGTATATTTAGACCTCTCTAAGACAATGTCACTGGATCGAGATTTTGGCGCCACACAGTAATACAGAAGACCCACCTTCCCGATGTCCTATATCAGCAAGACAAGGTCACCTGATCAATCTTGCCTCAAGTGGGACAATTACCATCTAACCCATGCTAGCATGGAAGATCTACGTTAAATGTTGATGATGATGATGATATATGTGTGTATAGGATATATATATATATGTATGTAGAAAATATGTGAGTCTATATATATGTATAGGATATATATATAGTGTGTATATAAAATGTATGTATGGTATATGTGCAAAAAAAATATATATGGTGTGTGTATACGATATATATATATGTATGTAGAAAATAGATATGTGTATATGTGGTGTGTATATATATGTATGTGTATGAAATATATGTATATGTATGTATAGGAGATTATATATATATATATGTATGCATATAAAATATATGTATGTGATATATATATGTGTATGTACAAGATATGTATAATATATATGTATGTTTAGTGTGTATGTGTGTATAAGATATATATAGATGTGTATATATATATATACATATATATGTATATGTTTGTATATATATATACACCCAAGTTAACCAGGAATCTATAAAATTCTTCCCACCGAAGTTAACAAAGAACCAACTCATATTATTAAAAATTAAATCAAATATTTTTAAACACTACATGTGAAGTCATTCTTTTCCTTTTCTTAAAATAAACCTAACAGTACCAAGGATCTCACACATGTTCCAATATATATATATATATATATACAGTCCACGCTGTAATGTGGTCGTGTAGGTAACACGGTAAAAAGTTCCCAGTTCCACACTGTAAATGTGGTTGGTCTTAGGAAGCGCATCCAGCCGTAGAAAAACCTGCCAGATAGTCCTATATGAGCGAGACATGGTCACCCGACCAACCTTCCCTCAAGTGGGACAACTCCTGTCTAACCCATGCTAGCATGGCAAATGGACGTTAAACGAAGATGATGAGGATGAGGATATATATACATACAGCACTCACTGTAAATGAGGTTGGTGTTAGGAAGGGCATCCAGCTGTAGAAATCAAGCCAAAATCAGTTACTGTCCCACCCTTGCAAGCAGGGAAAAAGCGGACGTAAAATGAAATGATGATAATGATGAAATGACAAGGGTGAGTCAAAATATAATGCACTTTTTGTCATAGAAAACATCATACTTCGGGACTGGGCATATCAAAAGTTCGAAATAACAGAGGTAAACTTGTTTCCATCATTATCTTTTCCTGCTTATTTCAAGATTCTGTTCTTTTAAAATTTTCAATTGTCAATACTTCCGGCTACGATATAATGGACACTATATCAATTTGCTTATATTTCCGACACTAATTTTCTCCTTTTTCGTTTTCATGAAATTTCACCAGGATGCAGTTTATATATAATATCATCTTTTTTAAATGTATCATGGATTACTTTACTGATTACAGAAGAAAGTGTAACACGCTCTCTTCAATTTTTGTGGATATTGTCAAATACAATTTTATTTGAGGTATCATATCTACATGTATGTATATTTGTGTATAATATCAATATACACACTACACATGCCAGCAGAAAACCAACACAACAGCAACAACAAAAAAAAACAAGACAAAGATTACCAGGTAACTTACTTTTTCGTCTATTTTACATTGATTAGTCTTATATTACTTTCCACATTTTACGTATATTGTGTGTATTTATATATATATATATATATGTATTGAGTGCCTTATATGCTGTGGTTATCCCGATTTCACTCAGGATCTCACATACACACACAAATATATATGTTTGTCTCATCTCTCACACACACACACATATATATATGTATGTTTATCCCAGGTTCAATCTGGGGTAACCACAGTAAGTACGGTACTCAATACATAGCAGAGTATGAATATTTAATATAGAAATGGCTTCTAATCAGGAAGCTTCCTGATGATTTCTCCCGAATGAATCAAGTCTAGTGCTGTAGAAGCCATGTCTATATTAAATATAAATATATATATCATCATCATCATCATCATTTTACGTCCACTTTTCCCTGCTTGCAAGGGTGGGAAGGGTCCTATTCAGCACATCATCTCTCCATTTGTCACAGTCCTTCGTCATCTCCTCGCTGAGTTTCAGCGATCTGAGGTCTGCTCTCACCACCTCTACTCGTGTTTTTTGTGGTCTTCCTTCTATTGGGATCTCCTGGCACTTCTTTACCCAGCGGTCATCTTCCATGAGCATCACATGTCCATACCATCTCAGTCTCCTCTCCTGCACACCACAACTTATCCCTCTTATACCCAGTTTCTCTCTCATGCTTGGTCGTTCCCGCACATTGACATTGCACATCCAACAGAGCATATATCATCATCATCATTTCATTTTACATCCGCTTTTCCCTGCTTGCAAGGGTGGGGCGGGAACTGATTCTGGCTTGAATTCTACAGCTGGATGCCCTTCCTAACACCAACCTCATTTACAGTGAGTGCTGGGTGGTTTTTTTTGCCGTGGCACCTCCACGACGACTTTGCAGTGGAATGATAGGGACCCTAGTCCCTATCATCTCATTTCTACAGCTGAGTACACTGGAGCAATGTGAAATAAAGTGCCTTGCTCAAGGAAACAACACATCACCCGGTCTGAGAAATGAACTCACAACCTTTCGATTGCAAGGCCAATGCTCTAACCACTAAGCCATGTGCCTCCATCCATATATATATATATAACGAAGGAAATGTGGTAAGGAACAAGGTGGACCATAACACACCAAAGTACTCAATACTTAGAGTAGTAGAGTGGGTAATAGGAACGAGTAGGACCCCGACGGCTGAGCTCAAGCCGTTTCGACGGCTAATTCGAGACTAAGTGAACATTTTTATCCTGGTATTTGAATAGCCGAGCTTCTCGGGGGGTAATTCCATATATGGTAAAAGTGATTGTCACAAGGATTGGTCAAAAGTTTGTTGTTGAGACATAATGATTCTATCATGGCAATTTGTGGACGGAAGGGGTAACTGAAACTGCCAGTAGAAGAAAACGGGAGAAGGGGTGGAAGAAACCCAGTCGTGCGTTGATAGTGCCAACTACGGCTGGGCAGGAGGTCAGAGAAGATACTAGGGGAGGGGGGAGGGGAGGAAGTCGAAACAATAGGTAAAACAATATGGGGTAAATATATAGAAAAATACCGGGAGTGTTAAAAAACAATTAAGTGTAAAGAAAAAAACAATTTCTGGTTACTATAACCTAAGAACAGCTATCAAGTCTCTCACTGGTACTGCTAGACTAAAGAAAGGTTTACTAGGTGGACGGAATTATAATGAGACCCTTTTAAGAGGTATACGTAAACAACCGAATATATCTTACGGTGACGGGTCAACAAGTGGGGGGCCAAAATACTAAAGAAACTACCACGAAATAATAAATCAGAGTCCCGAGACCAGACCTATATAGGATTAACCGCATGTGACTTCAAGACCCCGCTATACCAACACAGACATACCTTCCGAAACCCGGCCCGGCGTCACGCCACTACACTTTCGGGCCACATATGGGACCACAAGGATAACAATATTACCTATGATCTCACTTGGAGCTTACTGTCCAGAGCAAACTCTTACACGGGAGGACACCGTCCGTGCAATTTATGCTCGGAGGAAACTTTACAAATGCTGTTCTCGACGGACCAACTCCTAAACAAGAAAGATGAACTGGTAACTGCATGTAAACACCGATTGCGTAGGACTTACCTCGCCCTCAAACCCCATAATGACCCGCGGGGGTGGGGGGGTAGACTGGGGCTATAACACCCGACTTGCCGATTTTGTATCGGGTAACCCCTGCTTGCAAAGGTAGACCTAATATCTTCTTCTATATCCTTTTATCACTTCCTCTATATTTCCTTCTTCACCCCATCCCTCCCTAGTCCTTCCACCCCAGTCCTCTTTCTTTGTCGTCGTCCTTTTACTTTCTCGCCCACCCGAGGCAGCCCCTCGGTCCCTTGTAGCCTCAGTACCACCACCCCCTTTCCCTAATCTATGATACATTTGGCCGACTCCGCTTTTTATAGCAGATGTGTTAGACCCCGGATACTAGCCTTCTTATCCGATGGCCGCACCTTTTCCCGTGCTTTCTATATTTATTAGTGGTACATTTGCTTTAATTTCTCGTATATCAGTATTTTTTGGGGGGAGGGGGGATTCTGAATTAATTTTCCGTATCAAATTTTACATCTACTTCGTACGAGAATTTATGTAGTTTGTACTAGAATTTTTGTAGCGTGGCGGCACCCTTAGAGATAGTATTAGTATTCTTTTTCGGGATTCTGAATTATTATTTCGTATTAGTTTTTTTTTTTTGCACTGGGTTGTTGCTGGCGTTGTGCCTGGGGTAGAATCCTTTATTTCGTACTGGTCTCGGGAATCTGATTTATTATTTCGTGGTAGTTTGTTTAGTATTTTGGCCACCCACTTGTTGATCCGTCACCGTAAGATATATTCGGTTGTTTACTTATACCTCTTATAATTCCGTCCCACCTGGTAAACCTTTCTTTAGTCTAGCAGTACCAGTGAGAGACTTGATAGCTGTCCTTAGGTTATAGTAACCAGAAATTGTTTTTTTCTTTACACTTAATTGTTTTTTAACACTCCCGGTATTTTTCTATATATTTACCCCATATTGTTTTACTTATTGTTTCGACTCCCCCCTCCTAGTATCTTTTTTTTACCTCCTGCCCAGCCGTAGTTGGCACTATCAACGCACGACTGGGTTTCTTCCACCCCTTCTCCCTCTTTCTTCTACTGGCAGGTTCAGCTACCCCTTCCGTCCACAAATTGCCATGATAGAATTATTATGTCTCAACAACAAACTTTTGACCAATCCTTGTAACAATCAATTTTACCATATATGGAATTACCCCCTGAGAAGCTCGGCTATTCAAATACCAGGATAAAAATGTTCACTTAGTCCCGAATTAGCCGTCGAAACGGCTTGAGCTCAGCCGTCGGGGTCCTACTCGTTCATATATATATATATATATATATATATATATATATATATATATATATATATATATATATATATATATATATACATATATATATATATACATACATATACATATATATATATATATATATATATACATATATATATATATATATATATATATATATATATATATATATATATATATATACATACATATTAATATATATATATATACATACACACACATATATATATATATACATACATATTAATATATATATATATACATATTAATATATATATATACATACACATACATATTAATATATATATATACATACGCATACATATTAATATATATATATATCTATCTATCTATCTAAGGCGGGTAAAATGCCCGAGATCCATGGACGAGTTCTCTCCAGCGGTCTCTGTCCCTCATTATCGCTGCCATATCCTGCATCTCCAACAGACCAGTGTCTGTCCTTAGGGCAGCAACATATGTTAACCTTGGTCTTCCTCTTCTAGTGTGTCCATGTAGGGGCTCCCAAAGGAGCACTGAGTGCAATGTCAACTCTGGATGTCAGTGAGCATGTCCAGCCAACCTCAGTCTCCTCTGTGTCACTTTTGAGCTGACTTTTGGGATGCTCCCATACAGCTCTGAGTTTTTCATCCTCAGTGTATACTGATTAATGTTCAGAGCCATCCTCAGCATTCTCGTGTAGCACCCATCCACCAGCTGAGTGAGTCTCTTGGTCAGTGTCCAAGTCTCAGACCCATACAGCAGCACAGACTCCACTACAGCAATGAAGAGGCGGATTTTCAGGTCTCTACGAAGGTCCGACTTCCACACCGATCTCAAGCTGTGACACGCCGCCCAGGCCTTGCTCTTCCTCTCAACCACATCATCTTCCGTATTCCCAATCTTTGCTCCCAAATACAGGAAGTCCTCAACCAATTCCAGCGGCTTCCCGCCTACATTAGTGATCCCCTCTGGCTTCTCAACATTCTCTACCAGATATTTTGTTTTAGTCTCATTCATTCTCAGCCCCACACTCATCGACACAGTCTCAACCTCCCGCATCAAATCCTCTGCCTCCTTCACTGTATTTGTCACCAAAACTATGTCGTCGGCAAATTCAGCATCCGATACCTTTTTCGCCCTAACTCTCCTGCTCTGAGCCGGTGCTACAGTAAAGCCAGAGTCCTGGTGTTTCTCCAGTGCAAGGCGCATACAATAGTCCACTACGATGATAAAAAGGTAGGGAGCCAATGTATCTCCCTGGAGCACTCCAGCCAGTATCTCAAAGAACTCTGTCATCCCATCAGGTGTAATGA